>JABANP010000239.1:0-76454 GCA_013115135.1 Perkinsus olseni | reverse complement strand
CCTCCTCGTTCACTCATCGCAGTAATGCAACGGTAGTGGGTGTTGGGCTGGCTGGCTCGTGCTTGGTATCCCGGGTCTGAACCCGAAAGCCCATCGCTAACCCGAGGCCCGGGAAGCGCGAGACCGCCAGCCGCATGAATAGCCGAAGCACGACCCCGGTGGCCGACTGCTCACTGTTCGAGCTCGTATCGAACATCAGTCCGGGCCAATGACCGTGCAAGTTAGTCTGCTTAACGCGCATGACGCAAACATCCGGTTGGGCCGACCCCCCTCAGCTGGAGATGGGTGGCTAGTCTGACTAGCCTGGTCACGATGGACGAGCCACGCGACGGCTGAGGTGCCCGGCTGGCGTTTGCGTTCACGTCGCTCCGCTAAAGCAGCCCGTGTTTCGGCTATGCATGCCCGTGCATTGCTAACTGAACAAATTATCCCCTACTTGGGCGGGCGGGAGGGCACTTAAAACCAACACCACGGTCATGATCTCACCCAACAGCAACCAGCGCAGCAAGGGTTCCTGCCCGGCCGGAGCTCAACGCGCACGCCCCTACGATCGATGCGATGTCGCGCACTTCGTCGTTGAACTTGCTCCCTGGCTGGACCTTCACTCACCTCCTCGTTCACTCATCGCAGTAATGCAACGGTAGTGGGTGTTGGGCTGGCTGGCTCGTGCTTGGTATCCCGGGTCTGAACCCGAAAGCCCATCGCTAACCCGAGGCCCGGGAAGCGCGAGACCGCCAGCCGCATGAATAGCCGAAGCACGACCCCGGTGGCCGACTGCTCACTGTTCGAGCTCGTATCGAACATCAGTCCGGGCCAATGACCGTGCAAGTTAGTCTGCTTAACGCGCATGACGCAAACATCCGGTTGGGCCGACCCCCCTCAGCTGGAGATGGGTGGCTAGTCTGACTAGCCTGGTCACGATGGACGAGCCACGCGACGGCTGAGGTGCCCGGCTGGCGTTTGCGTTCACGTCGCTCCGCTAAAGCAGCCCGTGTTTCGGCTATGTGCATTCCCCGATCCAACACCCACCAACCGACGTCCAACCACGTTCATGTCCACCGTTACATGTCACCGCCCCTTTGATTTGGGGCCTCGGCCCGCTCGCGTCGAAAACAGGCCCAGTTTCCCGTATCGCGCCCCAGAACCCACAGCGCGTCGAGTACCTTGAGAGTCATCCGCTTTGACTCTACTTTACTCGACACGAGCTTCTTGATATGCTCGATAGGAGCCCTCAGAAGCGTTGCCCCCAACCGCGCTGGGTTTCGCGCGATATCTGCGGCCGCGAAAGGCAAGGTGGAACCTTCGTACAGTAGCCGCGCTTTGGGGGAGAGGGAAGTCGATGGAGGCAAGTCCGCGACAAGCCTAAAGCCTGCTGCAGTCTCACGCTCACGTTCGGCTCCCTCTCTTCCATGCATGAAGCATGAGAAGCTTCCTGTGTCCTGTGTAGGTGCCACTCCCCAGTTAGGTAAAACAAGCCAGTTAATGGAGGCGAGTCCGCCACAGACGCAGAGCCTGCTACAGTCTCACGCTCACTTTGACCGACCGAGAACTTGAATTCGAATCCCCCCGCCTTCCTGACTCTCTAACTAAACGAAGCTACCTTTGAGATGAAATCCTTCATCAACTATACGCGTTGCCCAATCATGTACAACATGAAACAGCTATCACCTGGGTCCTACTCCACCAAATTTATTGTACCCATGATGGATAGCCCATCGCCATTGCCAAGATCCTTCCCGCGTTCGTTATGGCTCTTGCGCCACCACATGCCGCACCACCTCGCTAGCTGAGGCTCTGGCCCGCCTCTGGCATTCCTCTCTCGTATATCTCTCCACCATAGCAGGAGTTCGCCAACGACATCCCTCCATGATTATTTGTTTATCGAGGCCACTTTTCATCTGAAGAGTGGCTCCTGTTCGACGCATCGAATACCCTGTAAAGTGGAGAAACTCTTGTCTCAACGCTTCGTCCGGCAGAAAGACACTTAGCTCTTTCACTGCCTCGGCGAGACGTCCCCGTAGTCCCCCGAAAATCAATATGTTGGGCTTGACTGCAGACGCTTCGGCTGCTAGGTAATGCGAAGTACACCAAATCCCACGGTTGGCGCATTCGGCCTCCGTAATATCGCACTGAGCTTCAGCCTTCTCGAATCTTCTAGTTTTGGTGAAGCCCAGGTTGACTGAAACTTTAATACCCTTTCCTGACTCACGTTTCTTCAACGGTGAGACAGTTATGTCGTGCATCCTGATACCCAGTAGTTCCTTCGGTCGTAGCGCTAAAGTTACACCGGTTAATAGCGCTGCCAGGCTGATGCCATACTTGTCCTTGAGAGAGCCACGAAGAGGAGCCATCGTCATGAAATGACGGACCGCGCCGTCAGGTATTATGATCGCTTGTTTGGTACCCTCCGCACGGGTAGGCGTTTTACTTTTAGAAACCGTGCTTGTGGAAACCTGTACCCCCTTCTTGGCAGCTTCTGCGGCCCTCATTCTTTCCATGGCCTTAAAGGATCGATCTACTAGCTGGTTTTCTAGCCCGCTCAAAGGTTCCAGCCCTTGTATAGCAGCCAATGTCTTGATCCCAGATATATATTTCTTCGCCGTTTGGACTCGAACATCCGTTGCCTCCGTAAGACCACGCACGAAACGGCTAAGTTTTGGTCCCGTAGGGGGGAGGCTCAAGCCCATACCCAAGTAGAGCCGCTGAGCGTGTTCATAATTTTTCTTGGTGGAATCGGCTATAGAATGCGAGAGGAAATCCGCTCGCATTGTCTCTTCTCCTGTAGAGCCCAATAGCGGTTGTTGCGCGGACCATTCCCTGAGGTTCTTCATGTTGTCTCTATCCATACTCAGCGAAAAGAAGAATCAATATCTACACAGGTAAGCGTTTTGCTCGCGTGTAGCCTAACCCTCATCACCCAACTTCTCCACCCTTGGCGCATCTGTTCATTGACTATACAACACACTTGTAATCAACAGATCAGCTACTTACCTCCGGACTGACATTACGCTGAGCACCAATGTGGGATACCCGAGAACAGAAAAAATAAAAAAGAGGAAAAATAATTGAGACGATATCATAGAAGTAATGCCATTATCATAATGATGATGATCACCGACGACAGGAACAATCAAGAAGACCGTAGTTAGACGTTGGCTCAATCTGGCCATGGTTGCCACCAGTGGTTAACCAGCGCACTTCAGTGCTCCTCTTTGGATCCTTGGCTCCCAACAACACGCTGTCCATTTGAGCCAAACCCACCCCGGGTCCTCTGACCTCCCTTTCCTTGCGAAGGGCCCTTGCCCTTGCCTGTCTTGCCCTCCTTGTTCTCCACATCGAGCTCGTCTATGTGAATCTTATAGCGACAGCTAGGGTAGGGACATTGGTCTTTCGCATACTTGCAGACACCACCCGGCACTCTGTTACCCGTCAAGTTACGCGACTCCCTATTGTATGGTGCGGAACGTTCCTCCTTCGGGCGATGCAAGGCTCGGGCGTACGCCTCCTGGTTGTAGTTGTATGTCAGGTACCACGCTATTGCCTGGCCCAGACTTTGAGGAGTCTTCAGACTCTTGTCACCGTCTTCCCTTATTCTTTTCACATTCATAGCCAGGTGCGATCTTACCTGCCTGTCATACTCCATAGCGGCCGCGAAGGAGCCAGTCTTGTCGACAACGTCCATGATTCTCGCAACGTATTCCGCTGCTGCAAAGACTGGACCCTCGGTCAATATCATCAAAGCCGTTGCCCAGCGCAATGCTGCTATGGTCCATTGCGACAGAGTGCTTACCGTTTTGCTTCTCGAACCACCCTTCTTCTCTCGCTTGCCATTCCACTCTTGTTCGGAGACCTTCGATTCTCCTGCATCTTCATATAACTTGAACTCGATAAATTGCAGGGGATCGGTGGATAGCTTCTGGAGCACCTCCTTATGCGCGATCATGTGGTCAGTTGGTATGAATCCCAGATTGATCATACATCTTTCAACAAACAGGTCTCTCACTTTGTCCACGTCTCTCGAGCTTCCCAGCTCACAGCGCTCCACGGCTCCCAAAAGCGCCGCCTTGACTCTTGCCCTTAGTATCTTCTTCTCTAGCTCCTTGTAGTCCACGCCAGTACTTTCGGTTTGAACCGTACCCGAGCTGGCAGACGCTCCAGTGGCAGGCTTAGACTGGCCCTTGCTCGACGGATCGGCCTGGACTTTATCAACGCACGCCTTGATCACTTCGGGGAACAGCTCGTCGTCCTTAACCACCGCTGCAAGGACCTCGTACGTGGTGATTTTCATCTCACATAGCACCTTTATGATGGTAGGAGCCAGATCGACCGCCTTATCGAATGACGCCAGCGACAGAGTGTTGTTCGCCATACGTGAGGAGGACAACAAGTCTGACAATTGTCAGTAACAACCGATGAATATCATAACTCGCCATGCTGAACCAGGGACCATTAGCCGGTGAGCGAGCCCAAACACCATCACATGGAACAAAGCCCGTTCGTGTAAAGCCAGACACAACCGCCCCTGGGTGGTCACGCAATCAGGAATACGGTCCACTCGAACCCTCGAAAGCTAACGGATTGCAACGAGCCACGCGCGGATGCGGCGGCCGTAAGCGGATCCTCTAGCCTATCAGGGAGATCGACTTCCGACCATCGGACGAACCGTTGTTTCCCGTTAGCCACACCACCAGTCACTGGGGCCCACTGACGCCGACGTCACGACCCTGAGACCGTTCCAATTAATGTGAAGCCCCCGACGATTTAATAACCGTGGCTTTCGCACACATACCCCCACAGGTCCATCGAGACCGAAGCCACCGAGACCCTCTCTCCCTGCGAGGTATACCGGAGGACTAACCACGCCACTCACCGTCCCGCAAACGGTGGTCGTTTAGTCGCTCGTAACTCAACAACAAAGGAAAACAATCAATCAAACACTTAAAACCAACACCACGGTCATGATCTCACCCAACAGCAACCAGCGCAGCAAGGGTTCCTGCCCGGCCGGAGCTCAACGCGCACGCCCCTACGATCGATGCGATGTCGCGCACTTCGTCGTTGAACTTGCTCCCTGGCTGGACCTTCACTTATCAATTCTGGGAGGTGTTTTTGGCTGCTGTTCGGTTGGGGTGGAGTTGACAAAACTACGGAAGGACTGAAAAACAACAGCAGCAGAATAGCAGAACTCAAGGAGCGGCCGGCCGTTCACTTACCGAGCGGACGGTAGAGAAGAGTGGCCTGAACCATGAGAGGCCAGTGTACACGGATACTGGGAGTATGGCAGGGGGGTAGTAGTAGGCGTAGGTGTAGGCGTCATAGGGCTCCCCATCAATAGTATAAAAACCTGGTTCTCTTGAGTACATCAGCGATAGACATGCACTAGCAGCAGATTACCTCTGTGGAAGCCAACACAACGGAAACCAATCTTTTCGTACATCCTGATAGCAGCCGTATTATAGTCGATAACATGCAGGTACATCGCCCCACAGTCGGGGTACTGCCGCTTCACCTACCACACCAGTTGCGTCAGGATCAGCATAGCTCTCCCCTTACTTCGCCAAGTGCCCTGAGGACCAGCTCAGAGGCTAAGCCACGACCTCTGGCCTCGTCCGCTGTACCAAGCGTTAGCATGTAGGCCAAAGACTGCTCGTGCGAGGTGACCGTAGAGAAGAAATCCGTACTGTCAAAGATGACGGGGAGGGGCTATCGGCTGGCGGGCAGTGGTGGCCTTACTTATGTCGCATTATCTCCAAAAATGTGTCCGGGTTTTCCGTCTGGGCTGTACGACCGGTGGACACCGTGATGATTCCCAGGATTGCCTAACACCAATACTATGACATCCCACCCTGGTCTACCCGCATGCTCGTTACATCACTATCCTCCCGTCCTGAGACTGAGCCTGCAGGGAGGGGTACGGTGGCGGCCAGGGAGTAGCAGTCGCCGTTAGTTGCTGCTGTAAAGAATGCACCATCATAGTGGACTGGGAACCACTCATTGTGGAGGCTCTCAACCTGACAAGGGCTCAAGACCGGTATGCTAGGCGACGCCGATATACCTCTTCGTAGTCGCTCGGCTGTAACCGCCGGAAGTTGAGTTCTGATATCTTGGTATGTGTTAAATCGAGCCTGACCAAGCGTAGAGCACTCAGGTATTGGAGGATTGAAAAGAGAAATTTTCCCATCCGTCTGCTGAACAAAGTAACTCACCGGCCCTCCTTTATGAGATTATGAATTCGGGCTGTCAATGGCGGCTTGTCGAATTGAGGAGGCAATGCAGAGGAGGAGGAAGGGGGACCGTTTTATGGCCACCGGCATGATGCCGATGATGGTCTTGGTCGGGCTTCTTCGGTGCCACTCCGTACATCGCCTTACTATCCACCATAGGAGGCGAAAACATCTAAGTTGACCGCGCTGGCCTACACCCTGCGCAACCCTCCCTAAGTTTCAATGAAATGCTACTAATATGGTAGTAGTAGTAGGAGTATGGATCGTCACTCGGCTGCTGCTGCTGCTGCCGAGTCTGCTGCTGCTGCTCCTGTCGAGGCGATACAGCTATTGTTGGTGTTATTGGCTTCCCGAAGTAGCCAGTGCATGGCATCATCGATACCCTCGCTGAAGAGAAGCGTCGGATAGTAATGGGCCAGTGAACAAGACATTAGACTGAGCACCAGCATTACTTCTTAAGGGCGCTAACCGAGAACACCTTCATTGGTCGATCGATCTGCTCAGGTAGGCCCACTATCTCCTGTACCTGCCCCAAGTCTATGCGCAACGCAACCGTTTCCCTCCTCTTGCTACTACCTCAGCAGGGCCGGAAGGGCGTTAGGAAGGTCATGCTTGTTACACAAGAAGGCTAGAGGCTTATGAGCCAACCGTCGATCAGCTAAGACCTGATCCTATCGATCAGCCTCTGTGCGAACTAACGGGTAATCTCTACCTGCCTCAACGCCGTCGCTACGTCATTCCGCATCCTCTTCTCATCACCCGAGTCCACTACGAACACGATACCATTACAATCCTGGAGGAGGGGAGGTGAAGGACAATGAGGCCAGTCAGGAGTACCTCGTAGTAGCTACTCCAAAGCTCACGAAGAGCTATCTGCCCACCAACGTCCCAGAACACAGCATCAACATGGTCCATCGTTATCCGACCAACTGACAGCGAGTGTTTTTCTGACACCTCTAGCTACCAAATAGTACCATTCAGGCCTACTGTAGGCGGTATCCTATCAGGCTCCATACCCTTGCCAGTGTAATTCCGCTTCAGCTGCTCCAAAGTCGTCGTCTTCCCTACACAGGCCGCCTTCCACCAACCGACCTCCCTCATCCGAATCACCTGCGTTGTCAACTCCCACTATAATGAGCTTTCGCTCTTCCCGCTCAGTCAACCATCGATAAAAACCAGATATCAATGAGAACATCCGACCAACCAAAAATCCAGCATCTCGCCCAGCGCCCCATGGCCCGCTAGCACACGCCATTTCGAACCTCCACGAGTTTACTCTCGATAACTCAACAGCAGCAGTGGGCGTAACATGAAAGCGTTTTTGATACTGCGGTAACACTAGAAACAAATCGTAGCAGTCTATTTAAAAAATTAACTACGGACAAATCTCTGCTTCGACTTCGCCCGGTCACTGGGGGCGGATGATCACAACTTGGAGGAGGACTGGCGTCTGGCTTCCCTCTCCTTCTTCATCCAGTAGTCGGCCAATTTCATATTGGATTTCACACAGTCCTCAAGAAGGCGACTCGGAACGAAGTACCTGACAGGAAATCAAGCCGGCCGGGAGAAGCACTCGGATGACCTACTTGGGCTTCCTGTAATTCTTATTTCTGGCGCATCGCTCCGCCGCCTGATTGTCGTAAAAACGTAGACGCTCAAGAAGGTAGTTGAGGCCGATGTAGTTGTCAGCCCAGTGCATCGGACCGCCCTAACATGAGAATGCTCCCCTGAATCATCAACTCATCTTCATCACACCTTCACCGGTGGGAAGCCGTAGCCGTATATCCACACGATATCGATATCACTCGGTCGCTGAGCCATACCTTCCTCGAGGATCTGCAGTAAAAACGACCTCTGTGAGGATCGATCCCGGGACCTTCCACTCACCTTGAATCCTTCATTGACCAAGGGGAAGAGCATCCTCTCGAGCATTTCCTTCTCATCAATCTCTCTGGGAGTGATGACACCTGAGAGTACCTCAGTCCACCATCAGGCTGCTATCGTCACACCGACCCTTCCGCTTCTGAATCTCCTTTACTCCATCCAATACCTCCTTGTCGAGCTTCTTGTCGCCTCTGCCCTTGCCGTAGACATAGATACCTACTTAGCAGTGAGGCCCACCAACGAGGCCGGTTTATGGTCTACCCACCCTTGCCAGCCTTCTGACCGAATCGGCCCTTTTCGCACAGCCAGTCGGTGAGGTCATGAGGACCTATGGCGACTGCAGTTTCAAGCTTCATGTCACCCGCCATTTTCCTAACAACCACAAGAGTAGCGTATGGGGTGATAGTAACACGCATGCACATACCTGGCTCTCCAGAAAAGATCTTGGCCGACTAGATCGGACATAGACAGAGGACCCATAGCCATGCCGAAGTCCGTAGCGACAGCGTCGAACTTGGCCAGATCGCCACCTGAGCCGAGGCGCTCCCCTCTCCTCAGTCAACTTGACTGGTCTCAACTACCTTCCTCCACCATCTGCCGCACCTCAGCGCCGTACGGCCCGAGCATGCGGTTTCCGACGAACCCATCACAGTTGCCCACCAGCACAGCCACCTACACGAAGCGCCTCGCCGACTCGTCCAGGATACCTGCGAGCTCACCTTGTTTATGAGCTTTCCCATCGCCATCACTGTCGCTATAGTGGTGTCCGATGCCTCCTTAGTGCGGACGTTCTCGAGGAGCTTCATAACATTGGCCGGAGAAAAGAAGTGCCTGCAACTCCGATCCGCGAGTGGTTGTGATAGCCAACTGTGAGCACTCACGTTCCAACGACGTTCTTAGCCCTTCTAGGGACAGCTGATGCTATGGCGTCGATGTCCAGACTCGAGGTGTTGCTGCAAAGCAGGGCGTCCGGCTTGGCCACCTGAGAGCGGACATGGGCGGCAGGCTGTACAGGAGTGAGGCATACCTTATCGAGCTGCTTGAATATATCTTGCTTCAACTTGAGATTCTCGAAAACGGCCTCGATGACGATGTCACAGTCGGCGAAGTCAGCATAGTCCAGCGAAGGTTTGATGAGCCCCAGCCGCTTGACGGCCACTTCGGGTTTGATACTCTTCCTGGCGACACTGGTCTCGTAGTTCTTCTTGATGAGGCCCATACCCTTCGATAAGAACTCCTGCTTGGCGTCCAACAACACCACGGGGATGCCCTGAAAAGTGAGGAGTACAAGCAGGAGAAAAAGGGTTCGCATGATGACCCTACCTTGGCAACGAAGCACATGGCGATGCCACCACCCATCAGGCCAGCTCCAACCACACCGACCTTCCTAATCGGCAAAGGCTTGGCCCTCACACCGGAGACTTTGTTAGCCAATCTCTCGGCGAAAAATAAATGCCGCAACGCCCCGGACTCCTTCGAGTAGAGCAACTTGTCGAACTCCTGCTGCTCGACCCGGCAGCCCTTCTGGAAGTCGCCGCCGCTCTCGACCGCAGCCTTAACACATCGACCGATGGCGTCGGGGGCTATCTGATGCTTGCGGAATCGGTCTATCTGGTTGAGGCCCATCTCCACAGCACCACCGACGACCATAACCCTGTCCGCTGTAGTGCAGGTCATCTCACTGGTCCTCCTTACCGGCTTGGTGAGAGCGATAGTAGCAGCCGCGTCGATGAGCTTATCGGCAGGAACGATCTCATCAACCATCTTCTGGCGTTTTGCCAGAGGTGCAGGGATGGGCTGACCAGCCAGCATGGTCTGCAGAGCCACTTGGACCGCCAGCCAACCTCGGCAGCCTCTGCGTGCCCTGACCGCCCGGTAGGAGGCCGAGATTAACCTCAGGCAGACCAACCTTAGCAGTAGGGACGGCTACACGATAGTGGCTCGCCAAGGCCACCTCGAAGCCACCACCAAGGGCCATGCCATTGATGGCGGCCACGACGGGCTTGTTGGTGCTGTCGATGGTGTTCATGACAACGTGGATGCCCGACGCCATGTCCATCTTGGCGCCTCGACGTATGTGGTACTCGAACTCCATGATCTCAGCGCCACCCGAGAAGAACTTGCCTTCACCAGTGATAACGATGCCCTTGACAGTAGGGTTGGACTGTAGGATCTTCATGTTCTGGACCAGGCTCTTGCAGTGGGCCTGGCTGAGGGAGTTCACAGGGGGGTTGCGCAGAGTGAGGACGGCAACACCATCTCGACGGATGTAGACCGATGTGGACATGATAGGGAGAGGTAAGAGCTGATTGCGGAGATGGCGTGGTCGTAGGTCGCGTTGAAGTACAGTAGCTGTTGAAACACCCACCCAAGGGGGCATGGATGGGCAGTCGAAGGGAGGATGCGCAACGCCCTCGTCGACCTGAGCTAATCGACATCGTAATTTTTGCGTTAATATCGGAGCGAACTAGGTCAGCGGGGACGTGACGAGGAGTTTACACGCCGACTAGACCTGCGAAAATTGAACGATGGGCCGCCGGCGGCGGGACCGACAGCAAAGGTGACGGCTGCAACAGCAAGGCTGCTAACGGATCCAACAAGCAGATACCGGGGTAGTGGACTATGGGCTCACAGACTGTGAGTCACAGTGAGCCGCTCACTATTGACTTACGAAGATCATCCAGAATCAATCTTGGACCGTCTTGCAAAATCTTGCATTTCCTCAACGCGTCCCCGGCCATGTATGTTTTGCCCCTAGCGCTACTCTTGCCATGCATACCTTGTCTGCCTTGAAGTCTCATCCATCTTCCTGACTTGTGTTGTGTACAGTACATCATCAACAACAACTGCCTCCCTGCTTACTCCTCCTTCTTAGCGTTGACCGCCCCCCTCCTCTGTTATATATCCCCAACGTACTTACCAATGGACCAAGCCCAACTCAGCCAGTTCTGCGAGCTCTTGAAGGGCCTCATGTCGCCGAACAATGAAGTTCGGAAGCCTGCTGAGCAGCAGTATCAGAACACTAAGGCACAGAACCCCGACCAGGTCACTCAAGCCCTGCTTGCTGTGGTCACTTCCCAAGGGGATCTCACCTTGAGACAGCAGGCCAGTATCCTGTTGCGGCAGAACATGAGGGTTCTCCGAGAGAAGGACTTCGTGTGGCCTAAGCTATCTGACCAGACCAAGCAGGCTGTGAAGTCGTCATTGCTTTCCTTGATCGCCAGTGAGGGTAATAAGAACATGCGGCACAAGATCTGTGACTGCATCGGGGAGCTTGGTGGCTACCTCTGTGCTGACAACAGCAACAATCAGTGGCCTGAGGTAGGCGGGCTAGGGTGGCCGACTGGACGAGTACTGTGTTGCCCTCTCCTCAGCTCTTGCCTACCCTACTGCGAATGATTGCTTCCAGTGAAGCAGCGCCGAAGGAGTCGGGCCTGAGGGTAGGCTATTGTGTGACGTGCAAGCTTCGACCTAAGATGCGTTTAGATTCTCGTCGACCTCATCCCTGCCGTTGGCAGCATGTTAATGCAGAATTCGTCCAATGATGTTGTTGCTGTATTGAAGGGTTCCATGGAGCACAGTGACATCCAAGTCAAGGTTCAAGCCGTTAAGGTAGGGGTGTCCACGGGGTGGGGGTGTAGGGCCAAGGTTGGGTTAGGTCATCTGTTCCATCGTGGAGAGCCTCCCTACTCGTCACTGGAAGCCCGTACAGCCTCTCTGCCCTATGGTCCTCAGCACTGTACAGTCCCTCTGTACTGGTACCATGGATGATGAGGTAGTAGTAGTTCCAGCGATTGGTTCCTGTCATGAACTATATTCAGGTTAATGACTGCCTTGAGAGTCTCATTGGAGTGGCCGATGAAGAGCCAGCCTACTTCCGACCCTATCTGGCGGAGCTTTGCAGTAGCTGTCCCTCCCCTCTTCTCCTGTAGTGTTTGCTACTCCACTTGTCAGGGACTGGTTTTGGCATCGCACAAGCCAAGGATGCCATCGAGGATGGGCCGAGGCAGTTGGCCTTTGAGATGATCACATCCCTTGCTGAGAAGAAGGCCAAGATGTGCATGAAGGTCATGCCCATGCCGTCTCTCGTCGTTGCCAGCGCTCTCCATCGTCAGGTTCCCAACTTCATCACTGACGCTGTCAAGACCTGCCTCATCTTCATGTTGGAGATAGATGGTGATGGTGATGACACTGAGGCCTGGTGCAAGAGGTACTACACTGCTCTGCAGCGAAGTCTATCGAAGCGGTCCCCTCTACAGATTTGCTGACCAGGATGACGATGAGGATGTCACCAACTATGAGGTTGGCGAGGAGAATATCGATCGTTTTGCCCAGGTAGTCGGTTCAGTGGTGGCGTTGGTTATTGTATTTTGTCGTGCACTATGACAGGCCCTCGGTGCTGAGAAGACCCTCCCTGTTGTCTTCCAAGCCGTGGCTGAGTTCGTAAGGATTGGTACGTGGAAACACAAGGTGGCTGCCATAATGACGCTGAGTCAAGTGGCTGAGGTCGTCGAGGAGGAAACTCAGATGGACGAGATTGTCAAGCTCTTGCTCCGTAAGCATGCTTCATCATCCCGTCTCCTCCTACCATCATCCCATCAGAGCATATGGGTGACCAGCATCCCCGCGTCCGCTACGCAGCCCTCCATGCTATGGGCCAGACTGCTACTGACTGCACCCCTTACGTCCAGGAGGCCTGGTCTCAGGAGGTAGGGCTCCTTGCCCTCGTCAACTCTGGCGCATGCCTGCTCTTTGTCAGGTCCTGACTGCTTTGGAGAAGGCCATGGATGACCCGATACCGCGCGTGGCCTCTCATGCCTGCGCGGCCTTCGTCAACTACGCGGAGGATGTACTGCCTTCCTCCTCGCCACTGGTCTCACCACCATGCCACTGATGTCAGGTCGAGCAGGAGGCTCTCATACCCCATGTGAAGACCCTCATGGAGAAGCTTTATCGTAAACTACAGATGGACCAGCCAAGACAGGTAACATCATCATACCCCAGCCCTCCTCACCCCACCCCCCTCGGCTATCATCAGATCCGGGAAGCAGGCCATCACTGCCATCGCCGTCATCGCTGGTGTGTCGGAGTCTCACTTCGTGAGCTACTACTCTCACATCATGCCCCTTCTCAAGGTGGGTTTCCTCGGCGCTCTATTGCCTTTTCCTGATGGTCCTTTGCTCAGCAAACTGTCCAGCAAGCCTCGTCGAAGGAGGAGAGGACCCTTAGAGGGAAGGCCTTCGAGTGCCTCTCCCTTCTGGGTTTGGCTGTTGGCAAGGAGGTCTTCGCCAATGACGCTGTTGAAGCCATGCAGGCTATCGTGTCGATGCTGCGGGAGCCTGAGAAGCACTTCGAGGATGACGACCCTCTCAAGGGATTTGTCCTGGAGAGTCTCCAGAGGATCTCTAAGGTGGGGACAACCCGATCAGCACCAGCAGCGCAGACAGTTGACTGTCCTTCTCTCCCTCAGACCCTCGGCCCCGACTTCGGCCAGTTCTTGCCAGCCCTACTCCCTCTCATCCTCAACCAGTTCTCCCTCACTGCTGCGGAGGTAAAGACTGTGGTCCGGTAAATCCTGTGCTGCGGTCTATGGCGTACTGTTGTAGGTTGATGATGCTAATGAGGAGCAGGATATGACGATGATAATGCTTGCTGAGGTAGTACTGCTAACATCATTAGGGGTATTGTTCTCTCGATGATGCACTCTCTCTTCAGGGCAAGTGTGTTGGCCTCAAGACCAGCGCCATTGAGGACTTGGCATCAGCCTTGCAGACCATCAGCTGCTTCGTTGAGAACTGCGGCCCTGCTGTCTACAACCCGTATGTATTAGTTTGGGGGTATCTTAAGGTTACTCCCTGCTCATTTCAAGATACGTCAAAGATACCGCGTTGAAGCTCCGTCCTCTACTCGACTTCCAGTTCGATGATGAGGTTAAATCATTGGCCGTTAACGTCTGGTCTGAGCTAATCTCCTGCGCGAGGAGGGCTAATGATACTGCCACTGTCAAGGTATTCACAGCCTCATCGACAGGTTCATACTGGCGCCACATGTGCTGTTCTCAGGACCTGTTGAACTCCTTTTATAGAGTCGATGTTGAAGGCCATGTCCCAAGAGGATGAGCTTGAGGTTGGTCATGCATGCTCAATGGTCCTCCACGCAGTATCCTCCTTCCCAGCTCCTCGAGGCCGAGTCCCGCGGAATTGCCAACTGCATCAAGAACGCTGGCCCTGGAACCCTCTCTGAGCAGACTGTAGGCAGCAGTCGCAGGGATACTCTCGTCATCATATTCCGCCATTGTCTTAGCCCGGCAGGTATCGCACATCGTGGAGGTCTGCTTCAACCTCCTTAAGGAGTCCTTCAATCGTCGTGCTGATGCCACTGCTGAGGAGGAGAGTGGCGAGTGTGATGAAGATGAGGTACTGCGGGCTTTCCTGCCGTACCAACGCCAACGAGGGCCGGTCGAGTTCAGGTTGATGAGATTCGCAACATCAAGGAGATGGACGAGTGCGTTCGTATTGCCATCACCGAGATTGGCGGTGCCCTCATGCGGGAACACAAGCAGCTGTTCGTCTCTACTGGTGGTCTACAGAAGTCCATCGAGTTGGTGCAGAAGCTGATCGACACTCGATGCATGGCCCAGGATAGGTACTGTCCGTTCTTGTTAGTCCTCTCCCTATTTTCCCTCTTCAAGGTGCTTGGCCCTGTACATCGCCTGTGACTTCCTCGAGTGTCTCGGCGCCGACTCAGTCCAGGCTTGGGGTATCTTCATGGAGCCCATGGTTGCCGCTATTACCGACAACAACCCGTCACTTCGACAGGCTGCTGCCTATGGCGCTAATGTGGCATGCAACATCCCTCAGTTCGGCGACATCGCTGCCACTGCTGCGGCCCAGCTCTACAGGGCGATGCAGAGACCTGATGCCCGGAACAAGGACAACATCGCCGCGCATGAGAACGCGGTGGCCGCACTCGGAAATGTCTGCGAGAAGTTCGAGCAGAGGCTTGGCAATGATGCTGGCAACTACTGGGCTGCTTGGATCAAGAACTTGCCATTGAAGCAGGATGAAGATGAGGGGAAGAAGACACACGCCCAGTTGGTCCGTCTTGTCAAGGAGCAGCGGCCGGGGGTGAGCATTGCTGGTCTCTGGGGTTTTGCTTATTAGTTGCCTTTTGACAGGTCCTTGGTGCCAACAACGGCAACTTGGGTGCGATAGTACATGTATTGGCATTGGTATATAAGAAGGACTACAGTAACGCCCTCATCGATCGGGCCATTTGCGAGATCCTTGCTGGCTTGGGTGAAGCCACAATCGGAGGCCTCCAAGGGTCACTCAACGAGAAGTCTAAGAAGGGTGTTATGAGGATCCTCAATGATGCTAAGAGCGTGTAATAGCATCACCGGCCATGATGGTGATAAACTAAGTTGACTGTATTATCGATTATCGTCGTCTAAGAGAAATAATGATAGTGATGAGGAGAGGTGTAGTTTCCTTCCGCAGCCGCTGTCTTAACCAGTTACTACTGTCGTCTTCTCTATTTCCTTATCTTGTTCTTCCGAATAGTAGTAGTTGATTTATCCAGAGGTGAATCGTCCATCATCAAGAACAACAACAATATTAGAAGCATCGTCATTTACTATTGGCTACTACACACAAACGTACATTCTCGGCTCTACCCTGTCGTGTTGGTAATTCACAGTTGGCCTCTACGGCAGACCCTGACTGGGTTGTATCTAGCTATTGGGAGTGACGGTTGGAGAAGACCTGCCCTTGTAGCGGTTCGTCGACTTAATAGTACCGTTCTACGCCACGAATGTGAGCTGGTAGCAGGCCTGGAGCATTATTGATTATGGGATACAGTTGAGAGTCAGTCGTTGGGACGATGGGACGGCTTATGCATGATACACCAGTCGATTGCTGACGACTGGCGATGAAGGTGTTTACCCACGAGGAATTTTCCCAAGATGGGTCATCAGCCCGCGGGTTGGGCCGTCGAGAAAAAAGAGCATAGTGAAAACTTCGTGATCCCAAGAGGACGATATCACTGATGAGTGTGAGGGCCTCCTTCATCACAGCGGGGGAGAGTAGAGTAGAACGGGAGGAGCTGCTCCTGAGCCGAGCTGCGGGAAGTGCGTCGATGGTTGTTGACACTGTCCGGATGACGGGAAGGTGGGTGCCTGTGAGACGAGTGGATGTGGAGTGGACCTTCTCCGTTGCCACCGGGTCATCGAAAAGCTCCGGGAGGTTAAATATCGAGGATGGGGGAAGAATCTGTTGCAGTCACTTTCCAAGAGAGACCGCAAGCTCCACCAACCGACAATAGTGATATACTTCTTCAACTGCTCGAACCCAAGCGGCGAGACGTCCCATGTACAGCTAAACTAGACAGGGACTATTAAGGTCATGAAACTCAGTAGCTGCTGACATAAACGACCTAGCAGGTCAAAAAATGAGAATTTAATAAGGCGGAGATAATCGAGAGTCTAAGACAACGATTCCACCATCGTTCATGGCCGCTTAACGGAGGAGCTTAAATCAAAATTGCGAGTATGGCCATTGAAGAAAAACCAGCTAAGAACATGATAACCTGAAAGGAGACTGTATTGACGACACCACTAGGAGCCACAGTTGCCTTCATTAAGAAGTTAACGCCATTGAGCCCAAACACTATGGGCATAAATTCGACGATGCTGACGTAGATGAACGTACCAGCGACCAGAGCATAAGCTACACCACCGAAAATACCTGAAGATCATGAGTGTCCCCAGAATCTCTTCTGGCGCGTTGAATTCAACCCCGGGAGCGCTACCCGAATAAGTGTCCCGAACCCCCCTCCGAACTTACCAGAACTGTCTTCGGCAAGACCGCCGAGCCAACCGACCATGATGCCAACAGGTGTAACAACGGCGAAAATGGTTCCATACAGCAAGACTGTGCGGGAGGCTACGTTAGCCTCCACCATACTAGCACCCAAAGCGAAAGCTGCCAGGCCTTTATGGGCCAGGATGGCGATCACAGTTCCGTAGAGGTTGCTTACTCCAGTGGCGACACCCGTAGCCATTCCTTCGAGGATTGAATGCAGCGAGAGGGCCAGAAATACGAACAGGGCTGACGTCTTCGTCAGGTTGCCAGGGTGGGCATGGTGATTCAGAATTTGCTCGCCAGCTTGCACGTTTTTAGACGACGATTCCTCAGGGGGTGGACGCGGTTTGGGTCGGAAAACATAGCTGGACTCCCTCTTCGAAGAAGGCAAGGAAAGCTATTGTTATACCACAGAGGAGGTAGGCAAATGGGTAGCCGTTGAGGTTATCCTGCGACCATGCCTCCAAGTGTTCGACACCATCAGGGAGGCTGTGCGTGAAGCCAGCGGCGAGTAGGACACCACAGGCCAGAGCACAACCGAGAGGGAACAGCTTAGACTTGCGAACATAGAATGACATCCATATACCTAGGCTTGCCACAGCAAAAGTGGCGAGTATTGATACCAATTTCCAAGTCTCGAGGGGATCCATTAGGTGGACCGAAAGGACTGGGTAACAACTACGGCTAGGATCTCATGAGGAGAGCGTCCGAATTCAGTAGAAGCATCCAGTAGAATGAGAGTAGCCTGCCACCATCTTCAAGCACACAACTCATCTTCAAAACCTTCCGACGACAAGTGGGCAAAACCCGGTCGAAGAGGGAAAGGATTCCCCCAAACACAGCCCGCAGGTCCAATAGCGTTAGTTTTGATTCAGAGTCCGACAAAACATTGCCGGAGGCGAGCTTCGATATCCGCATACGGGCCTCTGGGAGCGCTTAGAGACAGCTGTTCGTGACGCAGGAGCAAATACTCCCAAGAGTTACAGGGTAAGCGTTTTTCCTAGTGAAGAGACCACAGGAGAACAGTAGAATAAGTCTTGAGAGTGGACTCGTGAAAACACCGGGAACCCTAAAGGATGCAGGTGAATTACCGAACTCAAGATCACGCGGTAGCGAAGGAACACTATTATAAAGAAGAATTGTATAATTGTATCAACAGTCAAGGCAATCTATGCAATAGTAGTTGTTCGTCCGAGGCCCCAGCAGTGATGGCTACAGTACCACAGGCGTCAGCGGCCGCTACCAGCTTTGGGCCTATCTTGCTGAAGGCAGCCTTTACGGCCGACTTCATACCGCCCTTGTGCATAGTGTATTCGGAGTCGAAGGATCCAGCATCCTTCCCTGCTTGGAGGACTCCCACGGCGCTCCCGTGTGTCACTGCTACTATGCCGTCTTGGTCGGTACCATACCGCAACAAGCTGTGGATAGCCGGGCTTCTGTCGTGATCATCACCGTAAAACATAACCGTTTTGCTGCGGCCACCCGCTCGGGTGTCCAGATCAACCACTCGGCCATCACAGGTGCCAAGCTGCAGCTCTTGCGGCTGGGACAGTCCAGACGCGCAAGTATACTCGAGGCCTGGACCAGCGTTCCACTTCTGGACGACCAACTCCGGGCTCCTGCAGTCAACCATAGCAGCACCGCCAGAACCACTAGGGCTTTGTCGTCCACAAATCAGCATCAGGGAGCCTGAGGGCGTCAACGCCTTCACGTCATTCCCTCGAATGAAGGGCGAGTTGAAGGAGATGATGGGCTTGCCTGGCCGGCAAGAGGACCAGACAGACATGCGGCCCTTCTTGCTAATCCCTGCAAGCATCCCGCCATCATCCGACCATGACGCGACCCGGAGGGTATCGCGGAACGACGGCCGCTTGGGAGACTCAAACAAGCACAATGGGCGAGCGGGTTCGTCAAGGGCTGGACATCCGAAAGACCATACCCGAACGCCGCTGTTAGTCGCCGAGGCAAAGACACTAGCTGTGGGATGAGCAGTGAGCGAATTGGAAACAGGTAATGGTTCATCATCAGAGACAGTATCGTGGTTGATGCGGTCGAACAGACCTGTGATGTTATTGCCGATGGGCCAGTCAATGCCCAAGGAGAGAAGCATCACATCCTTAGCGTACAGGCGGCAGTCAGGGCGTAGGGGTAAGCCCGAGCCGAGGTGGTTGGCCGCAGAGGACTCACCGATGAGAAATCTAGTCCTCTCGCTTGGGACTATCTTGGTACCAGTAGGCAAGTTGGTGTTGGAATTGATGACCGACTTCTCGATCTCCATCTGCCATCGAGAATCATCATGATAGTACTCCTCCGGCGTCACGGCGTCACGACACCCAACCGAAGATCGAATGAGCTGCGGGAGGTCGATGACCTTCACAAGGCCGTCTTCGTGGCGTGCCGACACCGCCAGTCTCAGGCATGCTCCAGGAGATCTATCCAAAACATAGACCAGTGATAGAGTGCCACTCGAGCTGCCTTCTAATTCCCAGTAGAGGCAACGACTTCGGCAAGTACTCCCGGTCTTGCTCGGGCGTGCAACGATACACCGGGCATGTACTTTGAAGGAGCTTGAGGCGTCTCGGGTGCTGCCAGTGTCGTTTCCAAGGGATGCTCCTGGTCGATGTCGACCGCCCCTTCCTCCTGCACGACATCGGGCTCCAGCATGGCTTCATAGACGTGTGTCTTCAAGTGCCACCTCACCAACAGCTGATACTGCCGTTCATAGACGGTCAGTTTAGGAGAGCCTTTAGGTGGGCTCAGGACACGTTCCAAGACCAGAGAGCATACCACAAGTGACCGCAGCCGCATAGTGTGGGAGCCGGGTGGTCCTGTCAGGCAAGGCAAAGGCGGGGCTTCGGCGTCCACTGCCACCAGAGGCGAAGTGTCTGGTTGTAAAAGTTGGTATAAAACGCCGGTGTAATGCTCAGCTAGAGCAAGTCGAGCATCGTCAGCCTGCTTCTTCTCAGCCGTGTCATTGTTCGCAGCGGCCTCGTGCTCCAGTAGGAGCCTCTCGAGCTCGCTCAGGACCACAGCCGCGGCAGCCTCCTGCACCTCGGGTACGCTGGTCGACCAGTCCCCAATACCCGCCAGCACCATCGGATGTCAGCTCGGCAGCCCAGCTTGGCAGCATGCCTCCATTAGAGGTATGGACCAGCCTCGACAGTATCGACCACAGCTCGGGGGCCGGCGGCATAGGGTTCAATCTTGGATCTAGCAACGCCCCTCGGACCCTGCGTATCCAGTAGCTCTGAAGGTCGCTGCCAAGAGGAGCGTCTGTGGGGTTACCGGGGATGAAGGGCGGCATCTTCGAAGCCTTCCGCGGAGTGAGGGCTTCATCGAATATGATGGAGGCCCTCCTCGCCCAGTTGACGGGGCTTGTGAAGTCTGAGTCCTCCGCGACAGGTGGCAGCAGAGCAGCCAACCCTCGACCAAGCAGGCGGGTGGTAACCACACTGCTAGGAGTATCTTCCACGACAATGCCAGTAGCTTGAGCTCCAAATGCAGGTACCGCACTGCAAAGATACTCAAAGATATCGCTCCTAGAGCAGGTGCTGAGATGGGCTGGAGTAGGCAGGACGCCTAGTGAAGCCTCAAGCTCAGTGGACCCAGCGACCGAGAGGTCCTCAGATCCGACCGCGGCCAATCTCCGAGCGAGTTGGGCGTAGTTGTGAGATGACCAGAGGTGCCAAAAGTCAACCCAAGCATCGAACAACGATAGCTCGGTAGCTAGCATATCATTAGCAGCCTCTTTGCTGATCACACCGTCAGTGATAGCACATCGGGCGAAGAGGATGGCCAGTTGGACATCCTCAAGGTACCGCGTGGCCACGTTAATAGCCGACTGGACATCGCCGATGAGCAGGAACACCGCAGCCGCCATTGCATGCCGTTTTTGGCGGACCAACTCGAAAGCGTTCTTAGCGCCAATACGCTTATTCTCAGGTGTGGTGAAGTCCATGGCCAGGAATCTGGACACACGCATGGCCTTCGGGTCGCGGAAGAGCCGCGCATGCTGCTTATAGAGGGACGCCAAAACCTTCTGGCGTCCAAGGAGCGCCAACCACAAGGCGCTCTCGCCCTCGATGACCGACAACTCCTTCGTCCTTCGGTACTTGGCCAGAGACCGCTTCAATAGCAAGTCCAGAACGGTGGACCGCAGCTGGTTGAGTGAGTTGGCCCAGAAGCCGACTCCTAGTCGACGGAAATATGTACTCCAAAGCTCAGCGTCACTGTCGTGTGTTGGTGCAGCCCGAGTGGCTAACTGGAGCAGGAAGTCCTGGGACTCGCCGATTGATGCCAAGAAGCAATCCTCAGTATTCACAGCTATGCCCAAGTCCCTGCACTCCCGCCTGTGGTCAGGCGATAGAACAAACGCGAGCTTAACGTAGAACCGCCGAGAGGGGCCGTCTGTCACCAGGCGTTCTACCTCTCCTTCAGCGGCGAACTCGAGACACCAACTGGGCAAGTACTCCGAGCGTGCAAATGCCGCATTGAGAGCCCTGTGCAAGGCAACGACCGGGTTGGAATCCTCCAGAGGCAAGCTGGACCTAGAGAAGAGTCTCGTGGTGGCCTCGGGCAGATCTTCGACGGCCTTCCCTGCGACAAGACAACGGTCCCAACCCATACCATCCGTCTCCAGGTATCAAGGCACAGCATTTGGGAGGGTTAGAGATGCCCCGAGTCAACCACCGCTCGCCATCGGCATACGTTCGTGACCGGACGACGATCCTTGACGAGCTCACGACCATCACCACTGCGTTGGTGTCTCTAATGCTGTTGATCTGCAGTGGGCCCTTGACCTCCGCGACGTCGAACACCTCAGAATGCACTAGGCTGGGCGGCACCTCGTACGTCGAGTAAACGCAGAGCTGACACTTGCCAGTACCACCAAGGTCGTAGATCGCGGCCACCACGTCCGTCGTAGCTGCTAAGCTGATGACACCCACAGCTCCCTTGGGGTAATCGATCTCACATTGCTTCGGTGATCTCCGCGCACCAAACCCCTCCAAGACGACTGAATCCCGCTGGGCATGGCAGTAGGCATAGGCCGTTGGACCGCAGACCGCCACCGGGCTGCCAGGACGGCAGTCGAGGGTGCTGAGAAGATCCAACCCTAGTACGCTGTCATGGCGCTGCAGACCACTTCCGTCCCTCAGGCGGGGCTTGAACAACCTTGCCGTACCATCGGCGAAGGTGAATCCGATGACATTACAGGTAGTAGCACACAAGCCTGTGATCATTCCGGTCAATGCCAGCTCCGGCAAAGGGCGCATCTCCAAGGGATCCGGTCGGGGTTTAGGCGGCGGCGCCAACAGACACACTAGGGCTGAATAAGCTCTAATGGACCCCTTGTCAGTGACAGTGATGAAGACAGCTTCCCCGCAGCTGACAGGGAGCCAGCAAGCATCCTTAACGCCGCCGTCGATCTGCCCAGCAGCAGTGTCGGCCTTGGGACTGGCCAATAGATCGAAGACGCTGACAGACCCGCTATCCGCTGTGAGCTCCAAAACTAGGTTAGGGTCTTCTGGATGTACCAACATACGGCCAGTGGAAGATATCATTCGAGCTTAAGCTCGTCGTCAAAAAACGTAAACACACCAGTACTGAAAAGAACACGCGAGTACGGCATGCTCTGCCCGGAGCGACCAGGGGTATGAGTCCACCATTATGATACTGAAGAAGAACTCAAGTACAAGTACAGGTGAAGAGAGCCTTGACTCGATAGCATCGTGGCGATGACGGCCCAGGGCCGGCGCCAGTTTACACGTACTCTCCGTGAGGGGGGCCCAGCCGTGAGGAGCATGGCGTGGGTTGTCTCCGTAACAAGCAGCAACAACACTACTCAGGGGTCTTCGGACTACGAATCAGTAAAGACGATCGACACTCTCCTCTCACCACGGGAGGACCCAGAAGACTCGAACTGCTAGGACCCGGGACATTAGAGACGCTAGGATGCTATTAGAAGGTCTGAACTCATGGTCCTGCCGGTCAATGCCGATCGACTCAGCCCATGCTGATGCTATGAAGGTGATATTCGGTCTGCCCCGGAGGGCACAATCGTGTCAAGTGATGAACCGAGCTCAGGCGGATTGGGTTGATCTCCATGGCGGAGGAGAGCAGTCCATTCCATAGGAACTACCGCACTTCATGCAGACCGAGTGGAGTACGACGAGCGCATCCAAGGAGGGACCGTGAGATCCCTGCAACTGCCACATCCCGACCCAATGCCACACCTGCTCGATTCTAACTTCAATCGCTTCGATCTGGCAACCCGCGAGAAGGCATTGCGGGAGTCCAATGAGCCCACGGCGACCGAAGAGGACATCGTCGGAAACTGCGACCCGTACTCGCCCGTCAGCGGGCCCATGGCTTCACACAGCCATAGTACCTGTCCATCACTATCGCAAGTCCAGCAGGTTGTGGGTAGAGTTGCCTATCTTCGAAAGGGCTTCTGAATAAGGAGCGTCGACAACGAGACTGCCGCCCAGTACCACCACGCGTTCTACCATTGTGCAGTACATTAACGTCATCATCTCCCGGATATCACTGAAGTAGGGTTCAGGTGAAGGCCTATCGGATGGTTAAGCTCGAGGGGACCCAGCTTTGAAGGATCCGAATGCAGCTGAAATCCCAGGCCACAGAAGGCCATAATACTCAGAGATCGTCGCAGGGATTATGCTGCCCATACCAGAGCATGCACTTAGCTCACAGAAGTGTTGCAATAACGTGCGTCCAAGCTTTGATGACTGCATCTTACTACCTACACAGTGTACTAGGTGGTATACCTGGTTGATGATGTAGGGTAGGGCTAGGAGCCTACGAACAAGCACACCTCATCCCTGCTGAGGAGAGCTTACGGCCGTCCAGTGCCGGGGGCGAGCGAGCGAACAGATCACTTTCAAACTTACAGTGCTAAAATCGCGCGTAGAGCCTTGAGGCGCTCGTGGAAGTGGCAGAGAGTTCAACAACCGTCGTAGACCCACCCACACGTAGGCCACAGGCAGTCTGGGGTAGAGGGGGGAAAATCTTCTTTCCATCTCCTTCAGTGTGTTGTAAATTGACCCTTCAGTATTTCAGTTTATCTTCATAGTATTATACCATGCCTAGCTCACCAAGGGCAGTGCCCCAAGGGGTATTTTACCAGAAGACTCTCCCAGATGATGAGCCTGCTGTGTGTAGTAAAGAGGGCCGTCGACGACTGAGTGAAGCCATGGCCGATGGGCATGCTTACCCTTTTCTACCACTTATGTGCCAATTTAAAACGCAAGTACGTGTTCTTGTATGACCTATCGCTTCCCATTCCACCACCACTTCAGGACCAGCCCGCGTACTGCGGCCTTACCACGCTCATTATGACCCTCAATACGTTGGGCATCGACCCATGGAGGACCTGGAGGGGAGTATGGCGATGGTAGTACCAGGTGGTCGTTAGCGGTCCCTAGGGTCCGTCTTGACAGCAGAACATGGAGGGTCTCAGGTATGATGAGAACCATCTAGGAGCGTGCTGTATTAACTTGGAGGAGGTTGCTTCCGAGGGCATCTCTATCGACACCTTCGCTTGCTTAGCCCGGTGCAATGGTCTAGGAGTACAAGTGCACAGGCCTTCGGTAGGTGGATGTGATGATCCTCGCCCCAGCGATCCCTTATCAGCTCGAGGAACCATCAGAATGCTCTACGACGGCTACTGAGTCCACTGCGGAACCCAACCTGGATGCTCAGTTCCTACAGGACTTCCGGGATACTGTGGAGTCATGGACGTCTGATGGGAGGTTGCTTGAAAGCTGCGGTGGCCTCGATAAGGTGATGACAGATAGCGAGCTGTTGTCGTCGTGGTCTGAGGGGAAGGGCGGGAGTTTCACGGGGTAGCAGCACCGTGCTTCAGGTATTGGTAGTGTCCTACGACAGAGCAGCAGTAGGTCAAGCTGGCAGCGGGCACTTCTCTCCGATTGGGGCCTATCATGCTGCCTCGGACTCCGTCTTAGTTTTGGACGTGGCTAGGTGTGGGCGCTGGAATCAGTCCAGGCATCTTGAGATGGGTATCCTAGGTTCAAGTACCCACCGCACTGGATAAAGCTTCCTAGGCTAGTAAAGGCCATGTATCCTATCGATAATGCTACAGGCAATTCAAGAGGTTATATAGTGCTGGGGAGGCAGAGGGTAATACCTAGCATCACTGACAAACGATATCTTCTCCCGTTCAGCCTGGTTCATTACCACCTGAGGCTGGTCCCAAGCTGCTTGCCTTGGCCTCGATACCTACCTCGGCTACTATGGCTCTGACGACTGCGTTCCAAAACGAAATACAGCGGCAGTCGGCCGAGGTCGAGCTGTCCTCGAGGCAGCCCACTTTGTCGCGAGGAGACGTACCTAGAGGAGCTGTTCCGATGCTTCCTGCGGGCAGTGGCTAAGTTGGACTCGCCCATCATGCGTGGCGTCTTCTTCGCAGTAGCTGAGCAAAGGCGGCTGGTCGATACTATCAATGCCTACTGGACGCCTCAGGGGGATAATGAGGATGACGACAAGGCATCGATCGTGGCCACATTACTACACGCCTTCGGTGATGAGAGTTCACACCCACCAGTGGCTGGACGCCTCCCTCCCATGTTTGGGCCCTCTAGGGACAGAGCGGACTGGATGGATGATAAGGCCATTGCAGCCGTCTGGGTTGCAGTCTACTTCTGCTTGCCTGATGAGCTTTTGATGATCAACAATGGGAAGAGTGGTACGTCGTCAGAGTGCCAGTCCACAGCTACAGAGGTAGTATTGTGAGGTCCCCCGAGCGTATCTTCCGTTTTGGATACGACGCTATTCAACCCCGGATGCTCAGATACCGAGCCCGTCAAAGGTTCTACTCAACCTCACAGAAGGGTCTGAGAATTTTACCCTCATACGAGCCTTTATATCAACACTGCGATCGAAATGCTGCCCAGTGGACGGCGAGGAGAAGGTCCATCTTAGGGGAACCTGCCCGTGTCGAGGAGGCCGTAAACCTACCGCTGGGCGCACATGCCCTGGCGCTTGATTGCTCTTCAGCTGCCGTTGGCAAAGGGCCCAGCACGGTTCTGTGGAATTGCCGGGGCAGACTGTCTACACTTATTTTTGCGAACGATTATTCCCTTCCGGCGTCGTCTTGAAAGTGACGGTGATTTAGTATGAGACTGGACGGAAAGGTTGCGTTCGGAGTGGGGTTACGGGAGATGGGTGAAATCGCCCTAGTACGGCCGATGTTGTGATGGCAGCAGTTGGGGTCGGGAATGGATACCCTCCTGTCATCATCGGAGCTCACGCCCCTCGGCCAGGTGGTAGGGGCTGATCTACAGGTGCTATCGAGAATACAATCAGCACTGTACCTTCATCGTAAGCATGTGGACAGAGAGAAGGAGGAGGAGCATAGGTTGAAAGACGTCCATAGGTAGTGTGGGGTGTTAGCTTCGTCCGGCTCTATGTCGCACGACTATGAGATCTCGTACGGTTGTTGTCCTCCCCTCAATCCTACTGGCGGTCGCGCCCGTTGGTCTGTAGTCCTCGCTGCATAGGGAGGTCCGTCGGGGACGTTATGGGCTTGGTTAGTCTAACAGGTCATGCCCTCATGACGTACCTTTTGCAGGGCCTCTCGGGGCGAGCCGACAGTAGTCGCCCTGAGGAGCTTCTTGGAAGGCACAGTCTGTCTTACTACGGGCCTTGCTGTCATATCGATGATGTCCTTTGTTAATGGGGAGGAAGAGGAAGGTCGTCAGGCTGACTCAGATTCTACGGACATTACCAGCCCATGCTCGGAATGCTCTGGCAGTCGGGAGTCTTCATGGTAATAGGGTGGAGAGCCAGTGTAGGGCGATGGTTCGGCCGAGGCAACGACGGAAACAAACCCCGCATCAGTTTTCGTCATTTCAACCCTCTGCTATACCACAATTCCAGCTACTCGCAGTGTTGGCACTGTCGGTATCAGGCACTTTACAACGGCATGGTAGCTCGAGCCCGCCCTTCTCCATCAGGGAGTGTTTCCGGCTCCTCTCCTCTATCATCACCATTCTTCCGAGGTTTCGTATCCACCATGTGCGCCTTACCCCTGGCCGAACGCAGCGGTCGCTATTTCGTTGCTCTATTCGTCATTTGCCGAGCCTGTGAGGTCCTCACTGTGCTGGGGTATGCCAACCTGCCTCCTAGGCTGCGGGCCATTGTTGATAGGATTTGTCTGGGCAGTCCAGCGGCGGCAGCTTCGGTAGTAGCGGAGGCTCGCTTTTGATACCGTCATCAGAGGTCATGCGGCTCTCAGTTGGCGGCGATGATGGTTGGTGATGGTATTGTGGTGGATGCCTGTATCCGCCATCCACAGACTATGGACCCCAAATACAGGAGGTTCGCCGGCATCCAGGCTATGGTGGAGAGGGACAGGCTAGAGGCATTCTTCAGCAGGTTAGTACCAGTCCGCACCCCGGCTGCTCAATACCCTGCTGCCTCTCCTGAGTTTCGCACTCGGGATCGTCTTCTGCACCCCCAATCCCATCCTGGGAGCGCGCCTGTAGTTCAGGAGAGGCGACATCCCTGACATCCCTCCCGCCCCCTGTAGTTCCTCAAACCTCAGACTCGGTGGCCCGGGAGAGCTCCCTCCGCGAGTGAAGGCTCGTTATGCCAATGTCCCTCTCTGTGGGTTGCATCATTACGGTGGAGTTGAGGGCTGTAGGGCTTGCCTGTGATGCTCGCTGTGATGCCCGATCTTGTTGGTAGGCGTCCCGAGCCTCCTGCACTTCTCCGTTAACTCTTTCACGAGGCTCAACGTACCACTCTACGCCAAACTCTACCTAGCAACCCTGATCATCGCCCTCATCAAAGGCGAGCGTAATCTGCCCAAAGCCGCCAGACGCTTCGTCATGAACGTCGGCCAGTCTTCCCTCTTCATGACAGCGTAGCAGCAACTACCCAGACTGCTGCTGTAGCTAGCTCTCCTGTTGTAGGCAAGTCGGTCTACTGCACCTCATCGTTTGCGCGGGCTCCAACCTGATCTCCCCAGAGGCACTCAACTCGAAGCACGGCCCATTGATAGGTGGTATGCTCGCTGGACCAGCCATCTTATTAGAAAAGCCACAGCGGAGGTACGTGGGCCTGGGCGGCCCGCAGGCCAGGCACTTGTTGTCAGGCGCGAGATAGCGATGTTCGTCCTGTCGCATGCCCTTCATATAGTGTTACAAAGGCTCACCATCGGCCCGGCCCTCCGGAGGGTTTTGTTAGTACTGGCGGCATGCGGTGTTGGAACCCTTACCTATGCCTTCGATGCTGAGGAGACACGCACAACAGCATGCCAGAACAACGTGTAAGAAGACCGCACAATGACCGCTTGTCGGGAGTATTGAGGCTCGCTGTTCTGAGTAGGCTGCCTGCAGCTCCGATACCTCCGATCAAGAGTTCTCTACGGCCTCCCTCCCTACCTCGGGACTTGCCGCCTAGCTCGGCATCGCTGTACTCTGAGTCAGAGTTGTCGTCAGAGGAATACCAATCCGACTATGGGGATAGTAGTGAGGCACCGAGGATGCCCACTCCTGCTGCCGCTGCGGACGTCGAGCAGCAGCATCACCATCTGCTGAGGCCCTCTTATCGTGGTATCCTACGCTGGTTCCTCGACACGCATGATAGGGAGCATGAACTACCCGTGGTTGGTAGGCTCGCTCAGCGGCAGCAGCAGCAGCAGCCTTGATTGTCCATGATTGCACTAGCTTTCTAATAAAACAACAGCAGTAGGCTTCGATGCCGACTATTTTATGATCTATCCAGAGGTTTTGGTTGCCGGGCCTCGATCATTTCCTTTCAGTAGTCTCTTTCGTGTTGTCCATGTCCGGTCGTTCGGCGGCTGTCGAGTCCTTCCTGGACTCGGTCTTCGGCGGGGGCGGCGGTGGTGGTAAGAAGGTTCAGCCGAAGAGAGCCAACAAGGCTAAGGGGAAGAAGCGCAAGGGTGGGGCGAATGGAAGGTAGTGTACTGGTCGTAGCTTAGCAGCACGGAACGCCCTGGGTGAGAGGGAACGGTGTGGGTCAGGAAAGCCTCCTCTGCAGCAGCGAGTTCGCCTTCAACGTCGTCGGTTCGGCCGGAGGATCGAGCATCCCTCCCAGGCAGCCCACCAGCGCAGGACCTCATCTATTCTACACTGGATGGTGATAGGCTAATGGGTGAGCGGGAGGGCCGGAGCAGGAGGAGAAGTCCATGCCCTTCTTGGCAGACTTCAACCCAGAGGTAGCAGTACCGAGGATAATGAAGTGGGCGGGGGTCTATGCTGGACTCAAGGACGAGGATGCGGCCTTCACCAAGATTCGAGATCAGTGAGGCTGTTGTTGCTGAGTTGGGCATGGTGTGGTATTTGTCGTGGGAAGGTATAACCGGCAGATAGCCACGAAGCCAGTACCATTAGATGCTGGTATGGCTAAGGTGCCTCGACCCAGACAAGAAGATATTGGGCCAATGCTCAGCAGGAGGGCCACCAAGCTGAGGGGTTATCGATGATAGAAAACACGGAGGGAAGCCTGCGAGTAAGGGCTTGTGCACGATTTTGGCATCCCCTCTACCTTTCGAAGCTGGAGTGCCTCGAGAAACTCACTCAGTGAGAACTTTCCCGCGCGCTTATGGCTCAGCTGGTTGGGATTTGGTAATGTTGTTCTACGGGAGGAATATCCTGTCCTGCAAGGGACCACGTGACCTCCAACGCCGGTGTTGCACGGTTTGCTTCCTCAGATGACAAGGAGAAGCAGCGTCGCTTGTCGGCAGCCTCTGACCTGAGGGAGCTTTGGTTAGCTTATATTAATAAGACTTGCGTCATGGAAGGAGGGCGTCTTGACATGAGGCAGCTGCGGCAAGCATCCTGGCTGGGAGCTGTAGTGGAGGTGATCGACTGCACGGACAAGTACATGATAGGACTGGCTGGTACGGTTGTAATGGAGAATCAGAACAGCCTTGTGGTTATGGACCATGATGATGGGAGGTACTAAGACTCCGCAGTATTGTAGCTCTCCCCAATTTCGTGGCGCGGTGACGGTGCACGGCGGGCTTGCTATTCTCTTCGTCAACACCATCCTGCTGTTGCTCAGATATCGGCTTCTGCCAAAGTCAGTGTGTACATTTGAACTCAGAGTTGGGTCGCCATCATCAGAGGGCGGTCATGGGCATCGGGTCACTGTCTTCGGTCCTGATGTACGTAATAAGCCATCGCAGGGGGGATGCCCTCCCCGACCCCGGCTTAAGAAGATGTTTCTCTAGCCGTAGGTGCTGTTGAGTGTTGAGGCTCCGGAGGAGGTCCACGGTAGAACACAAACTGTCCAAGGACTGCCCGTGTTGATACGTGTATGCAGCCCAAGGGGCAGAGGAATCATCGGGTCCTCTTCTTCTCCAGGATTTTCTTGTCATGACTCCTCCTTGCATCTGCCGCCGCCTGCAGCGACTCATGTCCCCCACACGCGTGATGGCTAGTGCACGGCGAGGGTTCTCCTCCTCCTCATCCTCCCTCCTCGGGTCCGTCCTTCACTACAGGCGTCATGCGCTGGCACCACAAGACACAGGATTTTAATAGGTCACTACCTCAGCAGTCGTCGCTATGGAAATGTTCTGCCTCTCAGGTACGAGTATGCCCTCGTCACACCGACAGACGACCATGTCGGGTTCAAGTCCCGGAGGTAGTGGGGTGGTAGGACGACCCCTCAGCTGTTACCATGGCTGTCAGGTCGGCCCCTCAGCCACGGTTTGTCTTCTTCCCATCATTCTCGTTGGTGAGCAGCCGCGAGGAGTGGCGTACAGTAGCTAAGCATTTGGCAGAGCTGGGTACCGTGTGTCTAGGGCCTCTCCCCGTCGTGTATCCTGTTGATCGATTTAGGCCATACTTCGGCCATCGTGGACTGGCCAGGCTTCGCATTGAAGGATGGTTTTGCCAACTGGGCCATGCTCGAAGACGTCTTCCAAGGCACGCTCGTTAGCACCTACACTCACTATGCCTACCAGGTTGGAGATGATGCCCAGGAGTGCCACATCTGAGTAGCAGGTTCTTGATCACTTTAGCGCGCGCCCGCGGCCGTTCTATTTGGTCGTAGCTGGAGGACAGGCTACGGTGTATGTATTGCGGGCTTTGAGGGAGTTGGAAGAGGAGAGGAAACAGAAGATAGCGCACGTGGTGGCGACGTCGCCAACTTGGCTGGCATATTTGCGCAGGTAGTATCTTCCGTGCAAGCGTGCTCGTTGCGGAGAGGTTCACTGCAGATGGGTCGGGGAGGGCAAGCCGAAGGCTCTGGCGCGGCGGCAGCAGTACATAGAGAACAGATTGCCTGAAATGCTCGCCACGTGGTTCCGTTTGTCGAGGGTATATAGTGGGAAGGGGATGGTGAAGAGGATCATGAAGAGGCAGATGGATCCCAACTCCCTCACGCCCCAACTCATATTCCAGAAGAGGGTAGTAGTCAGGGCTGTTGTGATAGACCATCGTGGTGCCGGTAGGTGATCCTACGAAGGCATAGGCCTTACCAGCTGGATACAGCAATGATAGTGGGCAGGACTGACCCTGTGAAGGACACTGTCACGTTTATGAGGGAGATTATGCAGGGTACTCGGCTGCAGTGGGAAGGGGCAGCTGGCGAGGTCCACAAGGAAAGCCCCGAAATGCGTAAGGGGGGGTGGGGGCACGCCGCTTCTACGCCCCCTTCAGGTGCCGCGGAGGCTGCCCTGGCGGATACTGATGACGAGGACGATATGCTGTTGAGTATGAAGGTGCCAAAGTGGAGCAGAAAGCTGGAGGAAGAGGACAGTGAGTGTCTCTAGCTACGGACCTATTGACGGGGTCTTCTGCAGAGGCTGCGGATGAGCGATGGAATACTGCTGCTTCCACAGCGATGATGCATTGCCCTCCACTGACTTACCTCCTCCCCACCATAGCCCTCACCCCAGCCGACAGGGCGACTGTTGATGACGTTAGAGAGGCTATCATGAGTGCTAAAAGGGAAGACCTGTTTTATAAGGAGATACCGGCAGGCCTGGCCATGCATGAGGAAGTCAGTGCTTGACCCCCGTACCATCATCGAAGGCCCTTCGGTTTGTACTTAGGTCCCTGCTGTCATAGCCGACCAGCTGGATACACTCCATGCACGGGGGTAGTCTACTGTGTGGAGAAGCAGAGTCCTTCCAAGGGGGCGTGGCCGATGAGGCTGATAGCGCTGGTGGTGGCACGGAGGAGGAGCAGCAGCCTACCGGGGTGGGTATGGAGCGCCGTAGGGTCTAACGACTGCTGTACCTCGTCAGGGTGTCTACTACGAGGATCAGGACGTGAGCAGTAGTGAGGAGAAAAGGGAGGACAACAGAACAGAAGCCATCAGTGCTGCCGTGATGATGAGGATGTGTTATGTTTCTACGCCATGTGTTTCGTACCCCTCCTTGGGTTGCGTTGAGCAGTGGGATGGTGATTCCGAACGAACGTACTGAAGGCCCGTGTTAAGGGTGATAACCTCTGCGTTGCTGTGACATTATGAAAGGTCTGCTAGGCCGGCGTCACCTACCATCCCCATCGTTATCATGATGGTGGTTGTAATCAGTGTTCAGCTGTTGCGGGAAATGCTACACCTTCTTATCTACATTAGTTTGGCTGCCATCCAAGTAGCAGTCCTCCTTTGGTGCTTTACTGGCCCTAGGAGTAGATGCACTGACCGTAGGAGGCAGACCCTCATGGCCGGCTGTGGGCTGCTCTGGTGCCTCCTGACTGAGATAGTGGAGGTCATGGGCCACCGAGAGGAGGCTACGGGCAACAGGTACCTTAGCGTATTTCCTAGTCACCATCTGCTGCGAAATAGAAAGCATTGGAATAGAGAACAGATCTGTTCGCTTGTTTTACTACATTCTCTCGTGATGCAGGATGATGGTTGTTGTTGTGGTGACTGTAGTCCGACGCTGCCTGTCTTAGGCTGCAGGTTTCCTCGACATAGGATGTGACCTTGGAGTAGAGCTCGGGAGTCGTAGCGTCCCAAGGAGTTGTTCGCTGACTACAATAGTACATGCGTGATGATAGCTGATGGATTGTCCTCAGGTGGTGCGATCTACCGATCTCGATGCTGTCCTGCTCGCCCCCTACTGGACTCCAAGATCAACCATCTGTATCGGTATTGGGGTATAGTAGCGGATTGGTCGTTCTTTAATCGTAGCATCGCCACATCAATGGGAGCTCTCTTCGGCTTCATGCTCATTGTGAGTACCACACATCCCCCCCTTCTTCCCCACATGCCTCCCTCAGGTGGAGCCCTACATTCGTGAGAGGGCATGGCCCTGTAGGCCCTCCGGTATGGCTTTACCCCATATCGAAGATTGCCTGTATCATAGCCCTGGCCTCCGTCAGCTACCTATTCGTTGCAGCGTGGTTCCAACTAGAACTCATCCCCCTCCTGCCGTAAGCCTGTTGTTCATTGACCTCTGCTATTCATCCTTGCCTCCTCGCTGTTCCTTGATGGCCGTCCCTCCCACCGCGTACTGCCTCCTGCTGCTACAGATACGGTGCCATCCTAGCGTGCGCTGCGGGGCTCCTCCAGTCCGTGTCCAACATCGAGCGGGACAACACGGCCCTCTACAAGTACATGATAGCTCAGCGGAGGCAGCAGATGAGGGCTGCCGGGGTGACGACCACCGAGAGGAAGGTCGCTGGAGACAGGCAGAAAACTTCGTGAATGTTCCTCCATTGATGTGAGCTGTTGAGTTGGTGGGTCGTGGTCCGAGTGCTCCTCTCCCAAGTAGGGGCTTCTTTGGCAGCCATGAGCTCCACTCGGACACCCGACCACCGGAGACGACAACACCGACGAGAGATGAGTTCCAGCGAGGCCATATCACGGTTACTGTCCAAGGTCTTCAGCTCATCCCGCCCCCCTCAACTTCTCCCAACCTTTGCTCAGGTACTGCGTCACAAGGCTGTGGACATGGGTATCAGCATCGACAAGGCTGGTTATGTGAGAGTGCAGGACCTTCTAGCCCATCCACGGTTCAAAAGCCTCAGAGCCACTCAGGATGATATAAAGGAATGTGTTGCAACCAACGCTAAACAACGGTACATGGCCCCGATGGCTCCCTCCCCAAAACCCCTCGGATCATCAGTTTTGCCCTGACGACGGCCCCCAATGGTGACCTCCTCATCCGAGCAACACAGGGGCACTCCTTCCCCCCGACTGTCGTAGACCCCACCCTCATCATGTAGCACCTTGGCCTTATCGGCTAGGCGTCATGCTCTCTACCAGGACCCCCGTGGATGTACCTTCCCTCCCCTCAATGCTTGTCCATGGTACGTACTTCAACCACTGGAAAGCCATCCTCGCTAGTGGAGGCCTCAGGCCTATGAACGTAGGCCAACCGTATAATAGCGGTACAACAGTGTCGGTGTTAGCCTCATCACGGGTCTGGCGGTCCTCCCAGATCAGCCGCGCTGCAGCCTCGGCCGGCTTGTCTCGGTCTTCGCGGATGAGAAGGGTGCTTGCTTCCTCTCAGCGGCAACACATCCATTTGGTGGACGCCTCGGCTACTCTCACAGGCATCGTCAGTGGGCTGAGGAAAGTCCGCGGAGATCTATGTAGATGCCATGGCGATTCTGTATCGTACATTAGTCAACATCAGATATACATCGATGCTAGGAAGGCCGCTGCAGACCACATAGCCTTTTTTCGGAGCGCCAATAACGTTTACCTTACGAGCGGCGAGGTGGTGGTGGTGGTGCCCTCGACTACTCCTCGTTATCATCCATTTGTGTTCAGGACGGCCTACTGGGGACTCAGTACTTCAGCAAGGTTGTTGATGTAAAGAAGAGTGCAGAAGTTGGGCACGGAGTGCCTCCTGGATGCCACGTCGCCACCAAGGGTGTAGCCGTTCTCGTCTACAGGCGCCATCACGACACCCACATGGCTGTGGAACGAGCGTTGGGAATCTCCAACCTGCCGACCTTGGGTTAGTGTTTTCCGCCGCTGTCGGGTGTGGCATGTTGAGTTTGGTTGTGATGAGCAGCGGCAGGAATCTGCAGTTGTTTCAAGTAGCCCTGCCCTCCCCAATGCCCCATCAGAAGAACACTAAGGAGGTTGCCTTAAAGAAGCAGTTGAAGGCCATTCAAACCAAAATGTACGTCGTCGGCAGCAGCAGCGAGTGTCCACCACCACCCGCCGGTCATCTGCAGGTACACGTCAGCTCGGGAGCATGATATCTTGGGGGCATTCAAGACCTACGAGGAGATCATCTCAAATGAAGAGTTTGTGGAGGCAGGCCTGACCAAGGGGGTGAGGACAACCACGAACTGGAGGATGGTTCCGCCGCTGGCCACCCGCATGTGGCTCACCTCCGTGCCGCTGACGGGAGATCTAGTCGTAGTAGTGCGTTCCTTCAGATGCATGCCCGTATCCTCACCGTTGCTGCTAGTGATGTTAATCTGGAGGCAGGATGCCCCGCCAAGGACATCGAGACAGCCCGAAAGATACTTAAGCTCGCCCAGCAGGTCCTCGATAAGTGTAAGGGCACCTTCTTACAGCAGCGCCTGGCTACTGTCCATCGGCAGGCTCGCAGCGGCAAGAGAACATCCTCACTGGCATGGTGAAGTTGGCCGTCGCAGCTGGGGAGATCGATCTGGCCCTCCAGTACCACAAGGAATGTGAGTGTTCATCTGTCTGCCATCCTTATCCGCTCTATTAGGCCTCAGCAACTTCCAACCTCGGTTAAGAAGTTATGCTCCTCTCATGCAGTTGTATTCCTCACCACAGTACCAGGATTTCGATGTGAGATTGCATTCGGTCCATAGGTGTCTGCTGTTCACCTCGCCTGTTCAGGCGGCTATGAAACTGGTCGCAGACCTTGAGAGCCGAGGATTCACTCTCGGTGAAGCAGAGTTGTCCTACCTCCTTCGGTGTTGTCCTGCAGGCAAAAGTAACCGCAGCCTGATAACACGTCCGTCGGTCATATACCGCTGTTTGTAGGTTTCGACTTCCTCGCCGATAAAGTTGCCAACACCATAGACGCCGTCACAGATTCGAGATTGACGGACGCTATTAGAACCATGGGCCAGAGGGATTCGGGCGTAGAAGTCCTCCCCACGGAGGTCTCCGCGGAGGGAGCATGCTCCGCGACTGGCATCAAGCTGCGGTCGATTGACATCACAGACGAGGAACTGCACGAGCTTTCGGACTTAACTGAGCGACTGGCGACGCAAGACTTGTCAGAAGAACAGCAACAGAAATTCCTCGACCTGAAGGATTACTTAGGTCGGCTTATTTTTGGAGCGGCTCGTCATTCAGGCGAACTAAACTGCTCGTCCCGACCGTTAGATTCGCAGTCGACGCCCGCAACTATCATCGTTGATGCAGCTAATATTGGGCACATGAACCAGAATTACGCGGATGGTTTCTTCCAGCACTCGCAGATAGATGATGTTGTGGAACATTTCACGAAAGAAGGGAAGAAGGTGGAGCTGCCAAAACTTTTGATACGCGCTTTGTTCGTATCATCAACCCTTGCAAGGTTCTGGTTATCTTGCACAGCAAATGGCTGGAGCAGGGCCTCGACTTGACTGTCGGTACGGGCCCCCTTGCCAAGAAAAGACGGAAAATTGCGAGCAAGCAGAAGCAGAAGCTCGCTAGGCTTGATGGTGGGCTCTGAGGCGGGGATGATCAACATGGTATCTCGACTACTCTGTCGCTGTCTGTCGGAAAAAGATCGCACGAAGAAGTGACAGCCGTGGGGTTCGAACCCACGCCCTTTCGGAATGGCGCCTAAAGCCACCGCCTTAGACCACTCGGCCAGACTGTCGGTGAAATTTTAAAGTTCCACCACACGTCGACGCGGTCGGTCGAGGATTATTCGGTTCAGTGGCCCGTGTCCGAGCCACTAGGGTTCTGGTGTATCAAACTGCTGCGTCGATCCAGGTAGCTTCGCCCCTGAGCTGGACCCCGAGCTGACATCGTCGTCCGCACCAGCCAATGGGTCCATCCCCTGACAGTGCTGACGAATCGGCTTCTTCCAAGCCTCAGAGTTCTCACACCAGCGACGAAGACGACATTGAGGAACTAAGCGATGAGAAGAGGACCAAGTACGATGAGCTTATCAAGAAGTAAGTCAAGTCCTGGCCATCATTCCGACCATGGCCGAGCTTTGATCGTGACAGCCCCTGCATAATAGGTACGATGATAAGTGGACAAAGCAAAATGAGGATAAGGATAGCCTCTTCGAGCTCTACAGAGTAGGTCCTCGTTTCGGCCAGATTTCTATTCCCTAATCCCTCGGAAGGTTCCTCCTCGTGCCAATGATGATTGGTTCTGGATGTACGCAGCCATTCGCTGTGAGGAGCAAGCCCGTGCACTGGCAGAGAAAGAAGGACGAACAGCTGAAAAAGTATTTGTGATCTCGAACGATCTGATGCGAGACCACTTCTGGCGGATGATGGTGAGAAATGAGTTCCCTCGCCTCAAGCTCGTGCTGACGCGACGCGTCCTTTGCAGGTCCCGCAATCTTTCCTCCGATGGCGAGAGAGGCATGTTTGCCGAGTGAGGATTACGTTCCCGGAAGAGGACGTTGATAAGAAAGAGTAGGCCAGTCTCCCGGAGCGCAGTTGTGTGTTACCGGGAACGCTACTACTCATTCGCAGGTACTCGTTCGAGATGCCGTCTGTCTATTCCACAAGAATTCAACGTCAGGGACGCTATTGTCATGTAAAACCCGGTCTCCCAGAGCCCCATGAAGCCGTTGATTGAGCATGTGATGTGTCTCAGGTACCTATCACCCGGCCTGTGGATGATCAGCAGCCTGAGACCGAGACAAAATGGCTTGCCGTCGTGAACAAGGCAGCTGGCTCGGAGTGATGAGCCTAACTACGTTTCTCTTCCATACGGTTTTGGAGTCGCGTTCGCGTGGGTAGTCTACGGGGATACGTAAGAAACGATGTTACATGAGCCGTCGATAGGCTGAGATCGCTTACACGTACGTGTATATGTACGTGTAGCATGTGAACGCCGTAATACTCGTCCCACACACTCAGAACTGAACACCGTTGGCTACGGAAATATCTCATGCGGGGGCTATTCAACATTCAAGGATGGTACCGGCTTGTGTTTCCGCCGGAAAGGCGGGTACTTCCGCATATAGTTGATGGACGGCAGGCGAATATCCTCGCTCGATGATCGGTATCTACACCCATCGCAGCGGAGGGAGTACGATGCCACGTCGGCAAACGATCAAATGTGAGCCAACTCGTACCTCTCCTTCCCTGATTCAGCCGTCGGGAAGTTAGCTTTCACAATGCAGGCTAGCTCTTCCCTGTCCAGCTCGGCATCAAACTCTCTCCTTCGAGCCACGGCGTCGTCCATTTCGATGTGTGTGATTCTTTCTCGTTGCCTCGGCTGCCGCGCCGTTTTTGTATCGAGCGGCTTCCTAGGCTCTGCGTCGATCGACGCCACAAGTAACAGAAAGATCTGTGCAACATCGTGCGAAGTCCATAGTCGATACCCCACGAGCTCACGATGATCCCCGAGAGTATCACCATCATTGTTGCCATCGCAACTTTGAAGTGACCTAGGCAAGGACTTCGCTGTCGACAGAGCCTTGGTGGTGGCGGTACTACGGAGTTCGTCTATTGCAGAGTCATAACCCCACGGTGTACCAGCGTAGCTGCCGTGCAGTAACTCCGGCGTGCCCATCATCGGCTGAGTTGATACATGAACTAGCGCTGTGAGCACGCGTGTGCGACCGGCCGGCAATTGACTAACACTGGTCTTGTCTTATCAAATGATTCGTATTCGTTTAACAGTCGGATCACCGCTGCGGGTATTGCTGCTACCGCGAACTCGATGATACGATTCGTAAAGCGCTGGGTCCGTGAGCAAGTCTGGCTTGATCAGAGGACGCCCTTCAATAGTGATGCCGAGTTGCTCGAAGAGGTCTCGAAAGACTCGGTCGGAACGAGTGAAAAATCGCAGATCTACAGCAGACATGACATTCCCGCAGGCACTTCACGGAACGTCATGCACGTACCACATCGTTCGTCATACTCTGTCTTCTGAAGGTTGATGATGACCACTCGGCCTCGCTCAAGCTTCTCCATACGTTTGTTGATCCACTGGGCGTAGAAGGGGAATGAGCTCGCTGGCTCGATACGTAGAGAAGAACCTAGCACTGCGAGTATGACTCGCCGCACGAAAAAGCATTGTACTATGGGCGTCAAAAAAATAAAAAAACAGCAGCTGGAGCAAGCGCCCGAGGACTGGCGACTGGGACGTTGACCGCGAGGATGGAGGAAGACGCAGAAGAAGTCGGTCGAAGCCTTAGAGCAGGAAGACGTGATAATTAAGTCATGCATTGCTCGTTGTTAAGGACAGTTTCAATCGCGGGTATGACTAACCGCACGAGAGACCATTGTACTATGGGCGTCACATGAGAGGCCTCAGTATGAGAGAAGAAGTGTGTGAATGAGCCTTACCGATAACAATGCAGAGGTCAGCTAGTTTGCAATGACGGATAGCTCGGCTCCTGTCGGGCTCGGGAAGCTCCTCGTTCCAATCCAGTACACAGTCACGCAGCACGCAGTCACGACGATGACCCTCTCGTCTAACCATTCGCACAGGTCGATGTAGAGCGGTCTCTGCACAACGAATGAACTCAGCTCGAGGGAATTCGTTATGGGGTTAGATAACATACTCGTATTGCTACGTTCACACTTGGGGCACAGTAGCCCTCCTGGCAACGGTCTCTGGCCGCAGCCTCCGACGTCATCAAGGTGGCGGAACCTACGGACGAATCTCGCCGACTCCCACGACTGAACCGCAGATCATTCGTCCTCTCACACGACAAGTCACTCTAACACATCGTACACCCACACCACACAGCTTCTTGAGGAATGTCTATGCTAGGGATTCCGCTTGAAGTAAAGTCACTTACAGCCGCCCTTGGGTTCTACGGCGAAGAGAGCAACTCACTCAGTCTGACAGCTGTCACAGTAGGAGGCGAGGAGGCAGCCATGAATCTCCGACAGTAGAGATCGCGGAATACCGGACTTCCAATGCAGCCCGTCGACGTTCTGAAGGCGCCGAGTTCGATCGACCACTGCTGCGAGGCGTACTTGAGTTACGACTGCTTTCGCCTTTCCTCGGCTAATCAGCTCGGCAATGGCTAAATGAGAGTAGCTCGGGATCGCCTCCGAGAAAGCTGAGGCACAAGCAGTGAGTATGAAACAGTCCACTGCCCGGTTGCCGTGGTGGGAGCTTGTTACGGTATCCGTCGGACCTACACACAGCGTCCGTTCCCTCCGTGATGGAGGGCGTCAGTGGAGTATCCCTTGTTCTCGATTCACTGCTCGTCTTTTCGCGCGTCCAGATACCATTAGGACCACGAAAATCCGGTATCCCGCAGGCTGTGGATATACCCGCCCCAGTGAAGAAAACGAGGTGCTGAAGAAGAGTAGTAATCGCGAGTTGGACCCTTCCGGAGCGACGCGAGGAGCTGACCAACAGAGACTCGTCACTTAATAACAAACAGTCATAATCCATACACCTCTACCCAACAATCGGGCCAGACAAACGATTAGGGCTGCAGTCTACAGCTCGTAGATCTCTCGATGCTCCCTAAAGCTTTTTCTTCACTGAACGACTTCCGATTCGTTCTGCGTACTTCGCAAAGCGTGTCGAGTCCCCCTGACCCCGTGCAAAAGTAGGAACAACCAGAACGCGATCCACTAAAGTTGGACTCCACAAGATGCTCAGCGTTGGTGGGAAAGCAAGCCAGTCGGACTCACCTTAGCCTCCTTCACCCACTCCGACAACTGCCGTAATTTCTCAGAATAGTCATCGGACTCGGAGTCCTCCTCGAACTCGGGATCCCCGCACAGCCCCTTATTTGGATAAGGACTGAGCCTATCGTTGTAAGCGCTGGAACTTGCACGCGCCGGGCTGGACGCAGATTCGAGCGACATCCGAGCAGGCAACACTGGGCAGACGATCCAGATAAACAATGCGTCAACAATCAATTAGCATTCAAGTACAACTCGCTCAGCGCAGATGGTCGTCATTTTGCGGGAATGGAACACCCAGGAAGCGATCGAGCTAAGAGGAAGCCTCACGCTAGACCTCACGCTAGGGGTAGGGGCATCACTGGTAGCATTTCCAGTCGTCAAAGTATGAATTATCGAGATTTTCCTGTGCAAACCAGCGTAAGCGAGTCAGGGGAGAAGTTTTGATGGTTCTGTGCAAATATTCTTTTGAAAGTCGTTTTAGCACGCACGTGCACGTCACGCATCACTCAATGTACACCCACCAACCGGAGGGACCATGACGCCCAGGTCACGCAGGAGGTGTTCTGAGGGCAGCCTCACGAGGCCTACAAGTTCTCTCAAGAATTGATGGCTGTGGGCGAGAGTCACGGGTGGCTGAGGCAAAAGTCATCCAGGGATAAGTCAGAAACAATGTCGCGCGCCACAGGCAATCCGATTACGCGAGTTGGAGGGGTGATGGCGTTGCGTGGAGGTTACAGATGTATAAAGGATGTATAGCCCGGAGGGAACCAGCTTGATGGTCATGACCGGCATGTATTGTGGCTCCCTCGTGTGGTCCGGTCTGACTCCTGTAATGCTCGTCTGGTATCGTGACACGAATGGTGCGACCTTACAGTCTTTGCGGAATTCCTCAATGGGCTTGGCACGCATAACACCGCAGTGTCATGAAGTGAACAGAACTCAGTTGCTCTTTATGAGTTTCTCGATGTCATTCTTCCTGGTGGAGTCGCCAACTACGCAACACAACTGAATTGATAATCAGAAACCGTTCTCGGAAACATCCTGTTCAGTTGGACCTCTATGTGAGTTATCTTCGCTATACATAGGGAAATCAGTAACGACATGCTCATGGTCTTCGCTGTGATCATCTCCTGCCGAAAGCGTTGTCGCATCACGATCTTGCCATCCCATCGCCCGTAACGATTCCATAATCTTCTGGGCGTCCTCGTCGTTGGCAGCGGCCACGAATGATTCTCTAGAGAGCAGATGCCGTAACTGATGGAGCATGCACCACTCACATCACGAGCACTTCCACAGCACGAGTCCTACCTTTCCGAGAAGTCCGTTGTGGCGATAGTGTAGGTTGGACATCGCTTCCAGCGCGGATGCCACCTCGACCGGAGTGAACTCTTCATCGTCCCTCGAGCTCACATGCTCACAAATGGAATCGACTGCCGCCTCTGAGAAGCCAACTGCTTCCGCTAGTGCCCTATCTCATCGCTTGACCTACTGTAGACCTCATTCCCTTTTGGACTGACATGCAGCATGCTCATTGCATGAATTATACCCAACAGGGGCAGCATCTCGCAGCGGTCTCTAGTCGGATCTACCTCATCCGCCACGGACACCGAGTAGTCGTCGAGCGCTGAAGGCGTTTCATCCACCTGCGCGACAAAGACACGCAAGAGGGACTCCCCGGCAATGAGGGCCCATCGCCTACCCCGCCTTCGCGCGGTATCGAGTCTTGAATAGCAATGAGATGGGGTATACGGGCAAGTGTCGTGTCAATGAGCTCGAGGTTATTAATGTTGAGTTTAGCGTAAGCACGAAGCACCATGAAAATCTCCGCCAGCGTGACAGTAGTGATGCTGAAAATACGTGAGGACCGGGAGGGTTGCCGGGTGGTCAGCTTCCTCACTTTTTCTCGATGAGCTCTGGTGTGTGATACAGCAGGGGGCCATTGCGGACATCAGCTACGCTAAATGAATGCACAAGCGATGCAGCTATCCTCGGCGTCATGTTCCCCGCCTCGCGAGATACCTGATGTAGCGTACCCTACCAACGAGGCGGGACTCTCCCACCTGATCACCGAGGGCCGCGAATAGAGCCGGGGACTTATGACCAGCACGTGCGTATGATGACGCCACCAACATCACCGACTGTAATGTGTACTTCTTGATGTGCTTGGGGATCTCCTGAGCCAGCGTCGATTGAGGCTGCTTCGAAATGGCCTACTTTACCTTCGCGAAGTAATCAAAAAGAAGTGGATTTGGATGCTTGAGTTTTGTATACGAGTTGAGCATCAAGGCAACACCCTGGGGTGAGAACCTGCCACGCAGAAGCGACTGAGCACGTACGGCCATCATAAACTCTTGCTACTTGCCGCGATGTCTGAATGATTCATCCATTAGCACCTCAAGAAGGAATCGATTGTGAACATTAAGCCGGGCTGAAACACATCGTTAGCACGAGAAGCGCTACTCTTTTCTCACCATAGCTGTTTGCCACGAGTGCAAGCGACTTTGGAGGGAGGTCGCTGATCCTTTTGCAGATTTCACCCGCCAGTACTGCGAACAACTTAGTATCCGCAAGTTGTAGCTTGGCGAAAGCCGAACATGTCTGAGGTGTGCATCGGGGCAGGAAGAATCACGAAAAGATAACATGAGTCCATCAAAGTCAACAGCGATGGTGAGACCGCTCCACTCACGAGAGCAAGATGCCATCCCTCCATGTTAGGAGCCACTTCGACAACTCGTCTACGAATAACGTTGAATAGCCGTGGATGGACGTACTGCAGGCTAGCGAACGCGAACATGATATCACTAACCTGCAGAGACCGCCCTAGGTACAGCGTACGCGACCAGTCGTACTTGTCTGGGATTGCACCGATGCATCAGCCGTGCTGCTTCTCGGGCCGCTATGTTGAAGAGCAAATCGTGGCGCATCTCCAGTCGAGCATACGATGAGAGAAGATACCTTCACAGCGCCTCCTCATCTCACTTCCCAGCATTGGCTAACCTACGCCAGATCCGCTGGGGAAAACCTCCCCATTTGGGTGGGGTACTCCTGAGCTACTCTAGATAGCAACTCTCGGTCTCGCAACCGAAGCCGTGCCAATGAGAAGCAGATGACGCTCATGTCCGAAGGCTGCATCATCGGCACCTAGAAAGGCCCTGTGCACCTCTACGGAAGGGCCTTCCGGGAAGGCAGGTGACATCCGTACGATTTGTTTCGCCCGCTCAGCTATCGCCTTCCAGACTTTGGCGTCCTTTCGACTTTCTCGTAAGTTTCGCAGAGCGTACCTCACAGAGTTCATGAGAGTTCCCCGCTCGCCCGTTCGTCAACGTTACCTGGTTAGAGTCCACGGGGCCATCTTGCTGATCGAATCTCCCGGTGATGATGCAGCAAACCCATCGAGAAGCGTGGCCACTCGGGCCCGCTGCATCATCTTAGTCGGAGGACCCATAGTAGAGCAACTAGGAGCACGGACAGAGCGAACTTGCGCGATGCGTCCAGTTTCTTGGGCGCGCGCGACTCGCAGAGCGAAAATTTCCGCTCAAAACGTTTGGTTGAAATTCTTGGCGACATTTCACCAACAACAACAGCGCAAGATGACTGTTGTCATACAAGGTAAACCGACATGGACAGATCGGGCCGATGACATCGTTCCCTCATCAGTACCCCAGCTGATTGAATTCGTGCTCTCGAATCCCAAGTTCTTCCCCGGGCTTCACAATGCGTCGCAGCCTCGGACCTCTAAAGGTAACCTAAAACTCTATCCGCGCTTTCTCTTGACGTTGCGATCTTCCGTGAACTGTTAAGATCGCATGTCGCTTCCGAGTGAAGCCTACCGTGCCTAGCCATCACTTCTTCCTTTAGGACTGCAGAGCTTGGACCCTCAGAGGCAACTAGAAGCCATTTGGCATGCCATGTCCGCGTACATTCAGGAGGTGAGCTCAGAGCCCGCTTGCTGCTGTGATCTATGCTCAACTTTTGATTTTCTTAGATACTTGAGTCGGGAAGGGGCGTGAGGATCGAGCATTTCGGCGCCTTCACGTTCGAGCCTCTCGTTGCGCCGTAGGTCACTTCTCCGTGGGGTTGAACATGACACTTAGTGGTCTACTGCAGGTACGGTAACCCGAAGAACTTTCGGTCATCCGCACTACGATTGAGGCCATGCTTCGTTCCTGATGATCATTTCAAAGCCACCTTGCGCAGGTGCAGGATTCGCAGGAGGTTGATCGTACTGGCAGAGGCTTTGCGTAGGTACGCTGGGAAAGAGGAGACCCCGGTGCGTGAAGGGTCCATCTACCAACAGGGCATCAATATGATGTACCTCAATAAAGTCCCCATCGCCGCTGGTAAGTTAAGCTTCAGCTGTCCCTACATCTTGCTGCACCTCTAGCCTTCAAGGTCTCTTTTTGAACACTCAAGTGGTGGTTGACGGCGTGAAGGCTTTGTTCAAAGGAGTCCAGAATCTCAGCTCACGAGATTACAATATGGACCTGGACTTCAAATTCTGCCGTGTGCAAATACTCGAAGGCGATCTCAAGGTGACACGAACTTGGCGATGCGTCTTTTGGAGTTGGGCTGATCAGGCGAAGTTCAGCACCAGCCTGGTCGTCGAGGCACAGAAGGATGCTCGGCAGTGGCCAACTCGAGAAGCATCCTCGAACCCCTTGCCAACCCTTGCCCAGGCAATGAACGCCGCCGACTCCTGCGAGAAAACGGGTGAAAATCGTCGGCTTCACGAGCAATCGATATCATGGTGTGCATGATAAGATTCATCGGAGCATTCGGAGCAAGTCCCGCAGCGAATATCCGAAACCTGGAAGAATCCCAACGTCTCAAGAGCCATGACGGAGCTGATCCAGGTAGAGCTACCAGTAGGGTTCAGAGTTCAGGACAGCCTTGCTAGAAACCCGACTCACCGAGGACGGAGGCGGTACGACAACGCACTCTCCAGCTTGGTATAATGAGCTTAGACCTCAACAGCTGCCAACACAAGAAAACCCCAACGAAGGTTGAACGTGAGGGTCAACAGCAGGTGAGTGACCAACCATTCGATCTCTGGCGTCGTCTTTCGACGTTGGTTGTGGGTGTGAAATTAGTATTACTTCTTGCAGGCTCGCGATGAGGTCGTCCATGACGAGACCCCCGCGCCCGATGACGCTAATGCTGGTGCATGAAGTACAGTGTTGACAGTGCGATGAGTAACACCCATACTGCAACCCATGATGATAGCAACGATGTTGTCCCTGTAATTGCCCGAGTTGTTTCTGTGTTTGCATGATTAATGATGCGTCACACGTCGTGTCATTAAGAAGGAAATTGTAGCGAGGGAATTTTAAACGAAAAGGGGATCTTTCCGGTATGATTCGAATTTCCGGATATCATCTCTACACATGATCATAGGCTTGGCACTCCTAGTTGCTCAGGGCGGTTACTATGGGTTAGGATGAAGCACTATGGCGGTAATTCCGTAGGTTGTGCGAAAATATACCTTAATAACTTCGAGGTTTCCTCGCATGACAGTGTGTGAACGACGTAGACAACTCTTGTAAACAATTGTTAAGACGGGGAAGTAGATGTCACGGTAGAATGGCATGCAAATTGACGCTAACTGACGCTGTGTGCTTGAGCTGCTAACCAAGTTCCCGCGAGCTCACTTAGTCAACTTGACACCATTCCGAAAAGAAACAAAATCACCAAAGACACCTTTACTCTTTTCGAAGCTGATAGATCATTCCTGTCGCCATGCCACTCAGCCTCACTGAAAGAAACAACATGAGCTATTGTTGCTGTCCCGACTATTGACGGGGATAACATAAAGCCCATGACGAGGATGAAAGTATGCTTCATTTCAAACAGTCCAAAAGCAAGACGTTCCAAAGTGGCTCGCCCAGGAACAATCAACGTCTCGTAAAGTCCACACGGCCACGCGGGGTTACTTTCCTGACGGGATGACAGGTTCCCATTTCGAGTACGGTTACTCGAGTCTTCAGGTGTACATACACGTGCTCAGCCGTCCAGGCCAGTCCTGAGATGGCGGTACATGGAACATGAGGCGGCCTCAGTGTAGCTACCTTCACGACTGTCCAGAGGCAAATCCCTTCCGGGACCGACCATGCATGTCTCGCATACACAGTCCTTGGTTATGAATCTGAGAGGTTGGGAACTGGGCGTTAGTGAAAACAAGCCTCGAGACTCACTTAGGTGGGAAGGCTCCCATAGATTTTGACGCACTGTTGAGTGACGAACTCCAACTGTCGAGCTGCGTAGCTTCTAGGCGGGCAACCCTCGTTACTGGATCCCTGAGATGCTCAGATGAGAGACTCGCCCAGGAACATCTCGAGGGTGCGTGCTGTTGCTCTTACCCAAGGATCAAGAGGCGTGTAGGCCTCCGAATAACGCTCTCTACGCCTCTCTCTACTCTCTGGTCTTCGAACATCAAGCTCATACCCGCTGCTATAAGCGTAGTCGGCATCCTCACGATGGTGGTAGGAGTCGTAGTAAGCCCGGGTGGGGGAAGGCCTCTCGTTGTAGAGCTCAGGAGGGGCGTGTTGGCGAGAGTGATGCTCGGGAGTACCAGAGTACGATGCAGGCATCCTGTAGGCAGGTTCATCTCGGTGATCAGCGTGGGACGGTCGGGAAGGATGAGCCTGATTCGTAGTAAACCATACGACACTTAAGACAGCCCCGGCTCGGGTTACCGAAATGTCGACTGTCGAATCCTGCCAGTTGTTCTCTCGGGACATGGCGTGCCTCTGGTTCACCGATGAGCGCGTCGAGCTAGTAACCTCCACTGGAAGCGGGGGAGGTGGCGGCGGATTCACCAACGACTAAAGAACACTCAGTCGTGACGGGCTAATGTAAAAATCTTTGCTGTGCGCAACGCGCAGGTATCCTTCGCGGCGAGCGAGTTCATTGTGTTCACGGAAGATGAAGATTCATTCGGCGAATGACCAAGACGCACAGTCGAGCGATAGGATCCGTACGGGGTGGCCCTCGAAATCCATGACTCTCTGTTCGAAGGTCTGCCTGGGTGGGGAGTGCGAGGGACGGCGAGGTGGCGGGGGCAGGCGGGTTTGAGAGGCTTCGCCGGTTTCTTAACTGAAAACTCTTCCTCAAACACACAAAGACAACAAGGTGCAACTCGGATTTAGACGTGGACACCCAGTAGTGTCGTTACCGGGTAGTTTGGGAGCGGGCTCCTCAGCCCGCGTGGAGAAGGCAGGGTCACGAGACGGAGGAGGGGGGATGGTCTCCTCTTCGTAAGAGCGATAAGCCTCAGCTCTCTTGTGCTTCTTGCCTAAACAAGAACAATCATGACCAGCCGATAACCGTATAAGCTCACCTTGAAGGTGGTTCGTAACGTGCCACGAGCTGGCGAGCTGAGCATCACACCAGGAGCACTCCCAACCGAACTCGCCGTCCTCGATGCACTTCGGCCAATTCGGATCTGACCGATCCACCCAATGATGACCCATCCCCATAAGACCCTCATGCGCCGCGGCGAGGTACCGACCTCTTTCATAGTCCGCATCATTCCTGTAGTTCACAGTCGTCCCACCGCTGCCGCCGCCCTTGGCAACAGAGGATCTCCTCCTGCCTATCACCGTACCATCCTCGTCAATTATGGCTGTCGTTCCCCAGGACCACCCGGTACGTCGATCACGTGACTGAGCAGTCTCCATACCATCCCTAGCAACAACAACCGATCCACTAACGGTACATCAGTTGGTCGATGCCTGATCACCTGTGCTCGACACTATCGACGTGTCTATGGAGCGGAGCCACCCCCTCCATGCGGGCATCACAGGCGGCGCAATACACCCACAAAGGGTGATCCTTATATCTTATAGTGACCATGCAGTTCTCGCTCATAACCTAACATCACACAGTTAACAAGGCGCCCACGGTCTCATCGACGTACCTCGGCATTCCTCTCGCCTACTAAGGTGGCAGCTTCTTCGTCATAGTCACGGAATGGATCGATGCCTAGCGCGACGCACTCTGCGTTATGCTGGTCACCTAAGGCAATGAGAAGGTTGACTCAAGCTAGACCGGCAGTCTACGATCCTCACTCATGAGATGCATCTCCATGAGGGCCGAGCTCGGTAGGACTGCCCCCGGGTGGTGTCCACAGCATACCGTGCAGATCCAACCATGAGAGTCAGCCTAACGGAGAGCTACAATCGCACCTCATCAGGTGAACAGACGATCGCAATTCCCACACTATCCCCCGAAAAAACCACGACGACACAATGCCGAGCTACAGCCGAGCGACTTCCATAAAGCAATTCTTCCATATGAGAGAGATCTTCGAGAGAGCGTCCTTACGTTAACATATTCTGGCAGCTCACACGAGGCCTTCTCAGCGATCTCGTCCTCGGTAGGGCGCCTCCGGGGCGTTCTCGGGGACAGTTTGGGTCCAGTCCACATATCCTGACAAAATGATCCATCAGCGGTATGATGTACTCCGAGACTAACCCCTCGGAAAGCTGTGATCCTCTTCCCGTGGAGGGTCGACTTTAGGTGCATCTTCAACGCGTCGAAGCTGCAAAACTTCTTGTCGCAGAGCAAACAGTATATCCATTCCTGAGAGCCGACCGCTGCCCCACTAGAACCACCCATGTTACGCTACATCATCCACTCCCGGGACGTTCTCACCATTAGAAAGTACCTGTAGAAGACATCACAAGATCCCGCCGCCGCTGCCGAGAGGGGGGAGAGCTTACGATCTCATTGCTCTTCATAACCTCATACCAATGATCACCTTCCTTGACACCCCACTCCTTGAACAGTGACGGTGGCATGTCGCAGGTTGCGAAAGTGAGGTAGTCATCGTCATCGTCGTCGACCGCAGGGCCGCCACCTCCTCGATCCCTCACCGGGGAAGTCTCAGGTTGATGGGAAGGCGGCGGGCCACTGGGTCTCTTCGGGAGCGTTGGTGGGGGCGGTGGTGGTGGTGGTAGGGGTGATGTTGGACCTGACCGATAGACGTGGGGGCAGGCCATAACCGCGTGAGGTCGTACCTTCTCCCTTGCTACTCGATGCATCCACAAAGGTATCATCGTCTACTCCGGTCCTCTTGAAGAGGCCAGATTCTGAATTACGGTCAGCCGGGGCCGATGCAGAAGGGACCTTAGCGTCGGTGTCTCCTCCCTGACTATAGTCCGCCCATTCACCGCTGCTGCCTCTATCCCTTCCCTTGGAGACCCTGCCCATGACGGGGCGACCAGGGGGCATGGGAGGACCCTTCTTAGGGAGCATTTACAACCAAAATCAAGATCCCTGTCAGGTTCGCGATAGGCGGGCCCACTGACATGGTTTGCCCCAGGTCAACTGCGCGAACTCCCGCCAACCAATGCAACGCAACACGAGCAACTGACGATGGACTCCCCTCAACATGACTCATTCCATCATCTCCACTAATTCCCCCACCTCCTCTATGACTTCTACCAGCTCCGACCCTCGATGCCGGGCCCATTCCCACCAATCCTCGCAATATCTCCTGCAACTTCCGAGCAACCCTACCGTCTGACCGGCTCCTTCAACATCGGCTCCTCTGCCATACGGCAGGTCCGAGCAGACGCCCTCACCGGGTGCTCCCCACAGCCAGGAACACGACCGCTTCGAAGCCGGAAGAGTTACCCAGGCTGAGATAGTCCAGCAAGCCCTGGAGAACTAGAAACTGCAGCAGCTGGACCACGACTTCACGTACCCTTATTGTGCCAGGTAAGCTCCCAACCGATGCTACCTCGGCGGCGTTCGTAACAGAAGGTTCAGTAGCGGCGGAGGGAATCATCGATGCGTGCTTGATCGACAGGGGCGGGCCTAGTATGTCGTTACTCAAGTGCTGTGGCGGCATCACAGACACTCCTATCTGAAACGCTCAGCCTCAGAGACGGTAAATGACAGTAGGCTCAGCAGTCCTCACTCGGCCGTCCCACGCTAGGGCCGGTCAATGGAATGCACCCTCCCAACGAACATGTCACCTGATTCTCACCCAGTTGCCGTCCTATCTGCGCCGCCGGGGTATCATAGATGCCGTAGAAGCTGTCGCCTCCGGGAAGGACGAATATACTGCTGTTTCTATCATGATGGTGGTGGCGATGGTGGTGATGCGGGCTATGTCTAACCGACACCAAGATACGCTCACTACTAGCGCCGCTGAGATCACCGTGAAAGGCTTCCACGAAAGGAGGCTGGCACTGCGCCATCGCTACCAGCGAAGGATCCTGTAAAAGAGGTCAGGAAGAGGTTCCAGCGATCAACATCTCCTCACCAACCGTCGGATAGTCACTTTGTGTTGCATCATCTCCCACTAGGGACTCGTGACTGCTCATTAACCAGGTCTCTGCGAGAGTATCTCGACCCCTCCCAGCTAATGGTTATCAAATGACTCCCAACACCAGACGGTAGAGCCAAAAACGAAACGTTAAATTAGGTTCACTCGGTGCTACTACTACTACGCCAACGCCACTCGACTGCCGGGCTTGGTCCGGTCCACTCCATTGACAAGATCTTCATCAAAAGCCGAGCCTCGATGGTGGTGATAGGGATCTTCGTCATGACGGTCGTCCCGCCGATACGCGGCGAACTGACTGTTGTACCGCTTCAACACCTCTGGAGGGGCGGAGGGACTCTTCTTAGCGACTGAGGAGCAAGCAGGCAGTAGCCACTAAGGATATGTCAACGGATGAACCCTATTACATGCATCCCTAAGAGCCCTCCAACCCTCTTCCCCCTCCTCGTCTATACTCAGCTGGGCCGTCGCCAGAGCTGCCCTGACGTCAGCCCCCGTGAAGCCCATCCCGACGGACAGCAGTCCTATCAACTGCGTAGCCCAGTCTGACGGAGCGGCAGCAATGACATCCTGAAGCCCTTCGAAAGCAGCAATAGCATGCTCCAAAACATCAACAAGATCATCTCCTCCGGATGGCATATCGCAAAGTAGACTGATGTCTAGCCTCCCCGGTCTCGACAGCGCCGGGTCGACCATATCAGGTCGACTCGTTGCCGCTACCACAAATACAGGGCTGTCCGAGACCTCCACACCATCAAGGTAAGTGAGCATTTGGTTAACCACCCGATCCGTGACGCCCGTCGAGTCAGCCCCTCTAACAGGGCAAAGGGCATCAACTTCGTCAAAGAACAGGACACACGGCGCCCTCGCACGAGCCTTAGCAAAGGTCTCTCTGACTCGAGCCTCGCTACCCCCAATGTACTTGGACAATAGCTCCGGGCCACGGACCGCTACCACTGGTAGCCCACACTCCTCAGCGACACTCATTGCCAACGCTGTCTTACCACACCCAGGTGGTCCAACAAGCATAGCTCCTTTTAGGAACGAGTACACCACCACAAAGCGCAGGATACTTCAGCGGCAGCTGTATAGCGTCCATGAGCCTCTCTGTCGCGCGCCTTATACTCGAGCCACCCAGCTGGTTCAACTTATAGAGGGATGAACGGCTCGCTGTCTCGTCCTCAGCCCGTCGTCTATCGCGAAGATCTACTCCCGTCCTAGCCAGCACTGACACTTCCTTCAACGTGTAGCCCTCGCCCCGATCGGTGCCTAGCATAGACAGGCGGTCCTTCACGTTAAGTGTCGCTGGGAGGGCGACAGTGTAGGAGCAGAGGCCTTCCAGTCCATCAATGGTCTCAGCTGTGCCCAGAATGACGAGGGACCGCGTAGGGCGGACATGGAAGTGTAGGATATCCCAAAAGATGCTGGCAAGCACCTTGCTCCTACTCTGCGATACCGACGTCGCTCCGCCCTGTCGCTTGGTGCCCTGCCTCAGCCCCAACAGAACGTCCACACCATCCAGCAATAACACGCTTGGTGGGTCGTAGGTACAGGCGAACTTGAGGGCACCCAAGAGAGCCTTCTTGACCATTGCAAACTTGAACCTCTCAGCCGAGGCTAGCTGAGCACAGTCCACCTCTACTACCGTATGTCCAAGAGCCTCCACAGCACAGTGAGCCACTGTAGTCTTCCCACTCCCAGCCGGCCCCGTTACGACCACACCAGGCACCGGGAAGGACGAGGGCACCCTACCTGACAGCCCAGCAGCCATGTACGATGACACCTCAACAGCCGACTTATGCAGCGAAGGAGGAGGCTTCTCGAACTGCCGATGTCGGTAGGTCTGTACAACCCCGGCCGCTTCAGACGGGATGAAGGGAAGTATCGGATTCCGAGGCTTCAAAGGAACCGCTATCGACTCGTCGACCCTCGCGCTGAGACCAACGCGTATTCCACCGCCCACGGTCGTCCCATTGAGTCCGACGATCGCGGTGTCGTTAGGCAGCATCTCCGGTAGCACCACGCAGACGTCGGAAGATGACTGCTCTGGGAAGGTGACCCTAACGTCAACCCAATCCGGCGGAGGTGCGGTATTGGGGACGGGTTTCCCAGACCGGCCCTCTTCATCAGCATACTGGATCTCTGCTGTGTCACAATCCAGTGAAACTGTAAGACAAGCGGGCCGGGGTTGGCAAGGCTCCTCTCGGCGCATCTCGTTGCCGTTAATCATCCCGGAGGGACGCCTTAGTCGTACCCAGCCGCCATTTTGGATCACCAGGCATTTGAGCCGGCGCACAGTCTCGGAAAACTCCCGACAAACGTCACCCAAATACTTAGCAGTGACAAGAATAATTTCTGAGGGCAGGATGGGCTCATCCGTGCAAGCCTTTACCAGTACCGGCCCGGCCTCGCTGATCACATCAGGATAATGGGCTGCTAGAAGGGGATGCAACAGGACGTACCCCGGGATCAACCAGGTCGTTGTTGACCATCGAAGCTGCTACTATCTTATCCCCTAGCTTGACCATACCAGTGGTCACTCCAGCACTACTATGCAGGATACAAGTAACTCCATATTTGTCGTAAATTTCAGGAGGGAAGACCTCGTCATTACAGACTACTCGACACAGCCGTTTGACCTCACTCCGGGCGTCGGGCAGTAGCAGCTTCCTTGGCTTAGCTTCTATCGCCAACTCGTCAGACTCACGAAGCAACCTGAACGGTACCTTGGGCTTCACCGTTGCCTGCTTATCATCGACACCGTCCCAGACAGCCTCCATAAAAATAGGTTTTCCGCCTCCTTCCGGCCATAAGGGAAACTTGAGCCCCGGAAAGAGCACCGCTATTTGAGACAATAAGGCTGACTCAAGGTACTCTGCCTGCAACTCTACTACTTCCCAATCATCGCTGCTGGATGGTCGTATCACAATGGGGTCCGCGTTGCGGGGTATGCTCTCCACAGGGACAGGAGTGAGCTCAACGGGCTGCCCTTCCGTCCATCCTAAGGCAGACGCGAAGGGCCTCGACACCTCCACAGTACCTTTGACTGCAGCTGAGTGGCCGGCCCAGCCTACGTACTGGCCAGGAGTGCTAGTTCGAAGGACCCGACAGAAATGGTCGCTCGGAGGCACTCCCAGGAAGAGCATTTGACTGTCATCAGGATGGAGCGAGATGAAGTCCCCAGTGGTGATAGTTTTTATCGAGACTCTCAGTTTAACGGTAGGCATTTGGTGAATGAACTGAACAGAGAAGCGGTCTAGTAGGCCTCGACGGTGATAACATTCAACAACAGTCCTGCTGCTTGCCGGCGAATCTTGCAAAACTAAAGACTCCTTGCAATTCCCCCACGGCCAATCAGCTCAGTTCACTTCTAACGCTTGCCTTGGTGATGGTCATGGTACTCATGTACCACAGAAATAGGATTACTCTGAGCTATTACTGTTGGACATGCCCGGAATCATTCTCCCTCCTTGTAGCAACACTAGCGGCGATCATGGAGATTTCACGCTTTCTCGGCCGTGTTGTCTCCTTTTTGGCACCACCTTTCGCGTCTTCTTACTATTAGAGTACGGATATGAAGCAGGGCATGCTTCGTGCCCTGCGAGGACGTCCACTAGTGTGGGTATTCGACACAGCATGGATAACATGGCCCTCTATGTCACGGCCAGGCAGCCGTGAGTTCAATCCCTGATGACTGTATCTCTACTAATTAATACTTCGCCCGCCCGCGTGAGCGCATGATGCAATGCTCCGGGTTGGGATTGTATATGATCCGTAGCCATCTTGGCTCAAGGCTCAAGTATTTCTTTGCTTATTTGTCCTATGGGGGATCGCGTTCAACAGTCCAAGGTTCCGGGGCCTACACGAACCGACGTGCCACCACATGGTGACAGCTGTGCACAAGGTGATCTGCTGAAGGTCCCGGAGGCGCGTGTGCTTGAGGACTTGAAGAAGCAACTGCGCTCTCTGCGTGTGGAGCGTGGGCGGGTGCGAGGCACCCAGAAGCGCGTCCGCGAGTCCATTGACAACATCATAATCGATGAGAACGCACCTGCCGAGCAGTACAAAGAAGACTGCGAAATACTTGAGGAGCTCCAGGAGAAAGACGGCAACCTAGCCCTGAGAATCGACTCACTTGACGCCGACATTGCCGAGATCACGGCCAGGGTCGATGGTCTCCGTGCAATGAAGGCCAGAGAGGAAGGGCGGTCTCGAGTTGGCTCGCCGGCCCCTTCGATCGATGGCACACGTTCGGATGGGAGGTCTGCCAGGCGGTTGGGCCTGGTGCCACATGTAGTCCACAAGCCACCCCCCGAGCGACAAGACCCTCTGAAGGACATGTTAGGAGGCAGAGGGGAGGAAGCAACGGTGCTTTGGTCGCATAGCCAGAAGAGCGAGGGATGCGAGGAACTAGCAAGTCAGGTAGGCAGAGTGAGGCCTGATGCGGCTCAGGATCTACCGCGGCGCCTCGCCTCCCCGACTGAGGTTTCGCGCCTCAAACTTGCGTTATGTGAAGACCCCATCGACCTTCCTCGACACTTTGCGACTGTGGAGGCAATCCTGGCCGAAGCAAACGCGGGGTCCTTTACATCTGGTGTGTTTATCCCACACGGGCATCTCCGGGTGGCATGTGTTTCGAGGCTTGTCGCATCGCTGAATCCCACGAACCTCAGATCGGTGGCGGAAGATCAGGCTCAGAGCTCTCGTTGGGAGTGGTATGCTGTAAAGTCCTCCCTTTTGAGCCAGTTTTGCCGGCGATCGATTTTGCAGAAGGCGTATGTTACTTCGATCTCAAGACTGTCGTTTCCGGGTGTTGCCCAGTGTGACAATTTCCTCAATGATGCTGATAGGATTGTCAACTTGCACCGGGAAGTCTTTGATTCCTCATCGAGCGAGAGAAGGGTGGTCATCAGGGCCATAGTGGGAAAACTTCCTCGAGATATTCGAAGTCTGTCCATCAGGGCAATTAAAGCTTGCCGCCCGGACGTTAACACTTCGGATGCAGAATGGGAACTCATGCTCCCTTGGCGGGGTCGTACTGCTTGCGACTCGAGGTCAGTACGGGAGGTGATCCGCTCCACCTGCCGCACCTGTGAGGACGTCGAGGCCGCCGCCAACGCCTTTGATTCCATACCACCGCCCAAGCATGATCAGATATCGTATGCTGACGGCGCTGGGACGAAATCTTCAGGACAGCTAGAGCAATGGGCTAGGAGGTTCGCCAAGGCCATGGTCATCACCGGTGAAGGCTGTCAGGACGAGCGGCGCACGAGAGATCTGCTCGCCGCGAGCGACGTCCGTTTCTTCCGTTCCCGACGAGGACCGCCCAAGTTGTATGCGATCGCTTGTTACGATACCGAGCCCGACGCCGTCGCAGCAATGTCCCGTCTGGGGGAGGGAGAGTACAAGCATCGGCCATTTGTCTTCCGTGATCGCGCACCCCCTGCTGGGGCTACTGACGCGAGCTCGGGAAACTGCTAGGATCGACGTCGGTTGAGGGAGCCACGTCGATCATCAATATTTTTCCCTCTAGCCCTCGCATTGTTGGTTTGGCTGATGATTCTACGCCGGATTCTTCCGGTAGTCAACCGGAATGCCATGGGTCCTTTGTTGATGCTCCGTACCCGTCATTGCTGGTGGATTGTTCTGACGCCCCCTGCTCGGGCCGTCCGAACCTTACAATCCCCTACAACGGCGGTGAGCCGGGAATGCCTATGGACGGTGTGCCTACACCCTTGCCCTCAGCTCGCTCGCTTAGCCCCTGTTCGTCTTCTCGAACAGCCCCGCCCCAGGACGTGCTCCGCCCTGCTAGTCCGAGTCCGTCAGGTTCCCATACGTGCACAGCCCTGCACACGGGAGTGGGAGATGATCAGTTATGCTCGGTGGTCTTGAACGATCATCAGCACACCGTCTTCCTTGAGACTCCTCCTGAGCTGTCAATCCTGCTGGACATCACCGACGCCACCCTGTCGCCTTCCGCCCACGGCCTCAGCAGGCCACCTGGTCAACTAAGTGGGGTGCGCGCGGTCGTGGACTCCGGCGCGGGCAAAAGCTATATAACGTTTGGCTATTCGGCCCACCGGAGCTCTGAATCCAAGGGGTTCCATAAGATTCCCACTGCTGTGTGGGTGGGCTTGGCTGATGGAAGCCGGTGCAGCATAACGGAAACGCTCAGCCTCTTCGTCACGGTGAAGGAACCACCGGAAGTCACCCTTGGACCAGTCAAGGTATCTGTACTTCCGAATCACGAGAAAACGAGCGAGACCCGTATGCTAATTGGGCGGGATCTCGGAGCAGCGTTGGGTCTATGCCTAGACCTAAGTACCGGGACAGTACGCAGGGCCGCTATTCCGCCGGGGGAGCCCGTGGCTGAGGAGGCCGACTACATCCGCTATGTCGAGCAATTAGAAGCCGTCACTACCGCTCAACCGCGACTGAAGGAGGATCAAGCATCAGGATATCTGAAGCCCCTTCTGCCCGGCGATGTGCGGCAGAAAGCTGAGGCGGTCGTACAGCGATTGGTCGCACTTGGCGACTTTCAAGATCCCGCTTTACCTGGTTACCGCCTGTCTTTCCGCAGGTTGGCCCATGGTGAGGACCCTGACTGCGTTGAGCAGCTGGCGGCCCTGTTCATAGACCTTCCGGAAACGCCGATGGCGGAGGTTCGGAGCCGTTTGTATGCCCAGCACGCCTATAACAAGCTCACATGCGAGCAGAAGGCCATTTACGCTAAACTCATTGACGCGTATGTGGTTAGGGGCTTTTGGCGAGCTGTCGGGCCTGGCGGTACCAGTACCCATAGGATCCCTCTTCCTCCGTGTCCGTGTTTTGTAACGAACTGGGAGAGGAAACCTAGGGTGGTCTTGGATTGTAGGCCGGTGAACCGTGCCCTGGGGAAGGTCTCCAGCCCGCGGGTCATCCCGTGGACCCTCGTCCTGTCGATGCGGCTACAGGGGGACCTCCTGCTACTACAGGGCGATTGTGAGGCCGCGTTCTACAAGTGTCGCCTCCTTCGTCATGCTGTGCTCATCCAAGCTGCTATCGGGTTGTTCGAATGTGTGAGGGTGAGCTTCGGCCTGCACTTCGGCCCGGGCCTCCTGACCACGGGGGTGCACCGAGTGGAACAGCAGATTCGTGATTTGATTATTGGCCTTTGGCCCTTGGTGAATGTCGTGATCCGCTGGTACGTGGATGACTTGATGATGTCGGCCGATGATGCTATCACAGCCGTCGCAGCGTTTGCTGTGGTCATCTCTGTTCTACTCTTATTAGGCTTCACTGCGCAGATGGCGAAGGTGGCTGCTCTGGTGCACCCGAGTGTTCTCCCCGAGTTCGGGAAGGCGTGCCAGCAGTTCGATGTCCGAGTTCCGGTGAAGGAGCGCGTGGAAATCCTCGGGCTCTCAGCGTCATTTGATGACCAGCACTTGGTGCTGGATTGCAACCGTCAGTCGCGATGGTCTGCGGTGGATTCGTTTCTCAGCTGTGAACGACCGACAAAGCGCCAGGCCTTCCAGGCAGCCGGTGCCGCATCGTATGATGTGGCACAAGTACATCCCATCGCCCGACTTGTGTCGGATTGCCTTCGTGCGGTGGTCGGTCGCGCCTTTAGTCGGGTGCCGTGGAGCTCGAGTTATGATCCAGGTGGGTTGTCCGAGCCGTTGGGGAGAGCCTATGACGCGATATTGCGTTGGTTGAAGGAGCTTAACCCCAAGGACGGATGCTCTCATAGGTCGCTGCTGAGATTCTCTCCCAGGCAGGAGGTGAACTTAGTGCTGGAGACGGATGCCTCTCTGACAGGCGCAGGTTTCTCGCTATGGGTCGGTCCTGATGACGCTCAGCTTGGCGATGTTGGCACCTACGAGCTGGGTAGCGCGGCGTGGCGATGGACTGCCAGGGCCAGCTGCTGGCACAGCAATCGAAGAGAGCTGTCGGCACTATGGCGGGGCGTCCTGTTCACCTCCACCCTCCTGTCGACTTGGACCGCAACGCAGTCGAGCCCGTGCCGGACGACCCTGACGATACGGACTGACAACGCTGCTTGTGCTCGTTGGGCGGACAATGTCAAGGTCTCCCGTGCGCTGGAAGCACGTGCGTTGCAAAGGCTGGCAGCCGCCATCCGCGCTGAGGTATTAGAGCTGAGGGGTCTCGGGGCGAACGTAAGCATGCGACATCTCCCAGGGGTCCTGAACCACAGAGCGGACTATCTCTCAAGAGCGCTGGAGAGGAAGGCGGGTTGTGGTACCCCACTAGGACGGCTCCTGCAGAGTCACCTCGATCCTCCGGCGCGCGTATCGCAGGAGCTCGACGACCTGGTCTGCCGATTGGGAGAGCTCCCAATATCCAAACAGGTCGATGATATCCCGTCGGGGCCTATTGGCCAACCGTTTGATAGAGTATGCCAGTTGCAGGAGGACGATGGCGCATCCGTTGCGCATCCCCCGAGCCTGCCGGAGAAGGTGGCTGCCCAGAGCTGGGACGTCGACGGCGCTCTGCACTCGTGGAAGGCTGTACGATTCGTCTTCCGAGTATGGTCCGCACAGGAGTCTTCGCCGCTGCAGTACCCAGCAGCCTACTCCGACGAAGACGCTAGATCATTCGTGAGGTCTTTGCAGCTCTCCTCGTGTGTTGAGGTGACGCAAGAACGAGACCCCCGGAAGTTACCAAAGAGCTTCCACGTTGACGAGGGCGGCACGCTTTACTACCGATGCGTGGGCGCCGATGGGAAGATGTTCTTTGCCTTCTATGTGCCGAGCGACTGCCCATACACACGCCGACTGATCGCTCGGGTCTATCACAAAGCCGGTGCCCACTGTAGTGCCCAGGCGACAGTAGAGCGGGTTATCGAGGCGGGTTTTTTCTCTCCCAGGCTCCGTCAGGTTGTGACCGGAGAGATGGACACCTGCGTACGGTGCCAGGTTCTAAGAAGTAGGCGCAAGTGGGAGGTTCCGCCTGGTCAGGCGGGAGGCGGTCCGGAGTTCGATATTTACAAGCTTGCCATGGAGAATTCGGAACCCTACCTCTGGGTAGGGATCGACGTCTTGTCACTCGGGCCGTTCAAGTGTCTCACTTGCGTATGTCTACTGACCAAGCATTCATGCTGGATTGCACTGGCCGGCGGCCTCACTGCGGATGACCTTTTGGCGGCTACCGAGAGAGTCTCCCGTCGCCAGGGCGGGTGTCGGTTCCGATACATTGTATGCGACGGTGCAGTTGGAAGCCGAACCTACATTGCTGAGGTAGGAAGACGACTTAACGCCCAGGTCGTGTTACAGGACCCCAGGGCTCCCTGGGCTGGGGGTTTCGAGGCACACCACAGGCTAGGCCTCAAAGCCGCTCGGGTGCTGTTCCGCGGATACAGCAGAAGCTGCGACTGGAGCAACCCGGTTCTAGCCCAGGACTTCTGCGACGAGATCTGCGCTATCATCAACTCGAGACCCCTAACGAGCGGTGATGTGACGCACGACGCTAGGGTGGTTGCGCTCACTCCCAATTCCTTACGTTTTGGTTACTCAGTCAGGAGTCACCAAGGAGTGGGACTGACCGTTCCGAAACTCAACTCGGGCGGCCAACATGGGGAGGCGATGGACGACGCCGAGAGGTCCGCCTTCGTGGGACGCCGGGCACATCTGATGCGAGCCTTCGTCAACGACTACCTTCCGGCCCGTAGGCGGGCTGTCTTGGAGGCGTTAGGAGGTCGAGGTCCAGCTCAACCGCGGTTCTATGTGGGGGACTCAGTTATCGTGCATCAGCCCTCCAGGAAACAGGACGTTTGTTGGCGGACCGGCTGGATTGTTGGCTGTCTTTCTCCTCATCGTTACCGAGTTCTACACTCTTCCCCGAGGTTGGGGTTAGAGAGGATAACCACCGAGAACCACTATAACCTGCAGCCTTTGAAACTACCGAGGGATCTGGTGATGGGTCCTACGCTAGTGGGAGCTAGGCTAAGGGTGCTATTGTCGCACGTCGACGGTTCTCGGGATCATCATTGGGGTACGGTCCTTGTAGACCGAAGCGAGGAGGGCAGCGTTCTGATTGTCTGGGACGTTGCTGATGATGGTGTCTCTGCTCGCGAGTGGTTGGTACTCTCTCAGGAGACTTGGGACTACGGGGAGGGGGCGTGTCACGGCCAGGCAGCCGTGAGTTCAATCCCTGATGACTGTATCTCTATTAATTAATACTTCGCCCGCCCGCGTGAGCGCATGATGCAATGCTCCGGGTTGGGATTGTATATGATCCGTAGCCATCTTGGCTCAAGGCTCAAGTATTTCTTTGCTTATTTGTCCTATGGGGGATCGCGTTCAACAGTCCAAGGTTCCGGGGCCTACACGAACCGACGTGCCACCACACTAGGCAAGAATTGCAGCCAGGTGACTGTGCTAAGTTGGAGAGGAGTGCGAGCAAGTTACTGCGACGTTCGAGAGTGCTGACCAGCACCATCGACAAGGATTATACTGAGGTTGAATAGAGATAGTGCTTGGAGCATGTCGAGACGCAGGCAAGTCCATCCAGGATACAATTCCCGGCATCTCGCCAACACAACTGTCCCATTTTGTGCTTGGGCTAGTAACACTTTTGGCCTTGTAACTAGTTTTTTTGATGTGCTATGTGGCTGGACTTTGATGTTAATATTTATTGCAGTAGAGTTTATTCTTATTTTCAACTCGGAAAAAGAAAGTAATCAGTCATGGGAGGAATGCAGAGTGCGCTCGGCTTTGGTGCCACCAAGCCCCGCGTCACTGTCGACAACTTCTACAAGCTCTCAGCCCCGCTTATCAACGGCAAGGTTCTGAACTTCGAGGAGTTTCGTGGTAAGCTTATATGCTCTTGCATGGACCTGTGTCATGGTTATCATTACCTTCGGTAGGTGATGTCGTGCTTGTGGCGAATGTCGCATCCAAATGAGGCTTAACGCAGGCCCAATACAAGCTCTTCGGGGAGCTGGGCCAAAAATTCGGGGACAGGGGTTTCAAAATCGTCGGTTTCCCCAGCCGGTAAGTTGTCTCATTAATTATTGATAGGGTCTTATGTGCTCTTTCTACGTAGACAATTCCTCAACCAGGAGATGAAGACGAACCAGGATATCGATGACTTCGTCACAGACATCCTTAAGCCTTACCCTGGTGTTAAGGACAAAGTCTTCCTATTGGCCGAGCCGTGTGATGTTAACGGTGACAAGGCGTCGCCCGTCTTTGAGTACGTCTCCCATCGGCATGACTTACGTGAGTAATTTTTGCTCCTTCAGGTTCCTGAAGTATCACTCTGGACTTTACGATCCCAAGTCAGGGACGTCCAAGCCAATTCCATGGAACTTCGGCAAGTTCTTAGTGGACAAGAAGTACGTCAGCGACCTTCGACACGTTTTGTGTTCTGCATTGATCGATTGTTATCTCAGTGGCGAAGTGGTCTGCTTCTGGAGTCCAAAGGAGTCGTCCATTGCGGACGACATTGAGGCCTGCATAGAGGGCAGGCTTGAGGGTAAGAAGTTCGCCACTGAGGAGGATGCGGAAGAGAAGAAGTCTACCATGTCACCGGAAGAGGTAATCGCGGCTCTAAATACTTGCGCTGGCCCATCTTTCTTGTCAGGCTAAGAAGTTTGTTGAGGATAAGATCAATGGCCCAAGCACCGCCGTGGACTTCACTTTGTCGTATTGCCCTCACTGCAAGGCTTCTATTGCTAGTCTCAAGAAGGTAGGGCTCGTTGTGCGGACCTATATTTCGGAATCCTGTTTCGTTTTGTCAGTTGACTAGTTCTTTGGAGATCGTTGAAGTTGACACGATGGAGAATGGCGCCGCTGTCAAGGAAGCAGTGAAGACTGTGACCGGTCAGAAGACCTTCCCCCAAGTATTTATCAAGGGCAAGTTCATTGGTGGCAACAGTGACCTCCAAGAGCTTATTTCTGATGGTAAAATCAAAGATATGATGAACCAGGAACTCTAAGTGGAAACTTGTACCGTATGACCTCGAGGTGGTCGGCAATTAACGAATGAAGGTGCTACGGCAAATTCTGCAATCCGTCGAGCCTGATGAGTCCGTCGATGTCCCCGAAGGCGGCAGTTGAGTGCCGACCACTGAGAGTGTTCGCACCGGTCAAGTCCCTAATAAGAGTTATTGTTGTTATAAGCATTCATATAGTTTTGTCTGATTTGTCGAGTTGGTATAAATTCAATCCAATCGCTGGGGTAGTGGGCAAGCAGCCCGCAGAGTTTGTTGGCTTCACCGAATGAGGATGCCGGGGAGCTGCTTGGGTGGTCTCTGCCTTAATCGGAGGAGGCGACGAGAGTCAAGGCTGGAGCATTCGAGTCAGACTGATGGCTTATCGAGGACGCAATCTCCCTCACGAGACGGCCCGTCGGACTGCTATGTATCTGAGAATTTGGATACCACCTCGAATCGGAGTTCCGGGCAGCTGAGTCTAGATGGCGACGTTACCGTCAGTGGGTGTAGCATCCACGTCCATTATCAAAAGTGCACGGAACAGCCCATACTAGGCAGAGGTGGAGGTTGTTCCACAGTAGAGCTTTGGAAGTGCCTCAAGGACGGCTCATTGGTAGACGTGGACGGGCGGTTAATGGGTCGTCGAACTGCAGTGGTGTCAGGTTGCGGTGAAAACTATGGACAAGAGTCGGGCAGAGTGGCGTACTGAAGTTAGGATGCTCAGGAGGGTTGGCCCACATCCCAATATATGCTCAGTCAAGGCTGTTTATCTCGAGAACGCGACTGTGAGATTAGTGATGGACTATTGTGAGGCGGGGACGCTGTTGTCGAGAGTCCTGCAGGTAGGTCTTGCGTCATTACTATGGGGCTGGACGAATTCCCTAAGGTAACAACCCCGTTGGAGCACCGTCATACCTCCCCAGCGTTCCATCCAGCTAAGAGGTCGTCTAGTTTTGGGAATACGCTCCTCCCGCCCTCTGGTGGCCTGGATGGCTCAATGCCTCCTTCGAGTAAGACAGAGATCGATTCGTTGTGTGTGCGTGCGAGAGGACCTCCATGTTAGTCAGAGACGCTCGTCCAGTATCCCCTACAGTAACCCCTAGCCGCAGGAGCAGGAGCAGCTCCAAGTCACCCTTGAGTCTAGCCTTGCGATTATTATCGTCCTCGAACTCTAGCACCTCTCCGATGGCTTCGGAGAGGGTGAAGGCTACCCCTATGGAAGAGAGTGACGCTAAGAAGTTCGTCCGGGATCTATTCCGGGCTTTGGAACAGTAGGAGATAATTCAATTCTTCTTGTGAGCTGTGCCTTCACACATCGCCTCAGGTGCCACACTTGTGGTGTCATACATCGTGATGTCAAGCTGGAAAACATCGTCATTGACGAGGATGACGATGGTGAAGAGGTGGCCCGATTGATAGACTTCGGCCTCGCCTTGAGGTCCAGAGGGAAACACGGGGTTGTGGATAAACAGATTGTCGGCTCAGTACATTATCTAGCACCGGAGTGCATCAGGAAGGGGAGGTACTCGTCGGGCGCCGCCGAGGAATCTACAACCAGAAAGTGCCAGAACCGCTCAGGTATTCCTATGCTTCTGATATGTGGGCTGCTGGTGTTGTTCTCCATCTGCTCCTACGCCCCTCGGTGCCTCCAGCGGCAGCCCCTGACAACAAGTCAATAATGAAGCGGATCAGCACGATGGATCTTGAAGGCCTCGGCAATACAGTATCGAAAGAGGCCAGGGACCTTCGCAATCGACTGCTTTCACTCTACCCAGGCAGCAGGTACATGACCTGCCTCTGGCGGTCGCTGACATTGCATTCGTGATTTCAGGCTGACTGCTCGAGACGCACTCGAGCATCCGTGGCTCTCAGGCTTCCCTGAAGACGATGATGCCACCACAGAGAGCAACTTGGCGAGGCTGCAAGGGAGTGATGATGAGACAAGCTACCGGTTGCGAGCGGCCTCCTCTGAAGCTGATGCCCCATCGCCTCTTCCTCCGCCCCGACGTCGTCTCACGGCACCAGCGTTGAATGTCAGCGCTCTCAGCGTCTCCAGCCCAATTCAGCGGCCTAGCGGTGAGCCCAAGTAGCATGGCATTACAGTTCCCACGGAATGTGGGAGATCCGATCATCATTGTGACTCCGGTCTCTTCGACCTCCCCCGACCTGCTTAAGCCTAAGACCGATCCGTCAGGGGCACAAGAAAAGATGCTTCGATGAAGCTAGCAAGTGCAATGAGAGCGGGCAGTGCAGTGACCAGGGTGTGTAAGTCGGCTGTAGAATTAGTATTGATTTCGGATTTTGTACAGCGGTTGAACTTGGCGGCCTCGATATTGAGGGAGCCAGCCTCTTCCCTTACGTCGTAAGGACTACGCACACCCTACGCAGACTGTATTTGTTCGTTTTTTGCCACTGATATCAGTATGGCAACTGCAGATGTTGTTATAAGCTAGTTTCGTTCTTATTTTCACCCATACTGCGTCGCTTTCGTCAATTAGTTCTATCTCGTCTATTCATGCTGGGCCCGGCGCGACTCTCCGTGCACTACAGATTATCGTTGCTTCTTGTCTCTCGATGACCTCGCAACCAGCATCCGACGATATCTTCCCGGGTCTTGATGTCGACCCCGCGCTGCCAGACCCAGCGAACCCCTTCCTCATCCCTCCAGATGATGAGATTTTCCTCATGCGGGACCACGAGCGGCGGGTTAGGCAACGAGAGCGAGAGAAGACCAAGCGAATGAAGGTGAGGATCATACCCGATGGACAGAATGTTCACGGCTGTGCTCGACTGTGAAGGTATGGCAGAAGACTACAGCTTCATCCCGAATGGGTAGAGTGGAGAAGCCTATCATGTCCGAGTTGGCCCGAGCTAATAGCATACGACGTCGAATAGAAGCAACCAGGGCTGATAGTAGTATTCGCTCGACGTATCGTGTGTACGCATTTCGTCAGGCGAGCCTCCGAGGAGGGAACGCGAGAACGTATCTGATTTCCTGTCTAAAAAGCGAGATATGTTCTTGGTGAGATCATCTTCCGTTCATATGCCGGCGACATGCGGAGGTGGCTGTGCAGGTCCAGATGTCTCTGGACGTGAAACGAAACGAAATTCGAAAACTCGAGGAGAAAGCGAAAATGAAGGGGTGAGGCTCTCGAGAAGAGCAAGCAGGTGTTAGAGGAGGATATAGCGAGGTCGGACGGAAAGCCTGTGGAGTCTGACATGAGTGGCGCAACCGCAGGTTCGACAAGTTCCTGCAGGCCAACGATGCTTTGGCCCATAAAGCGATGAAAACGGCAGATAATTTGAGCAAGAAGAAACAGGAGAGAACGGTGAAGTTGAAGCAGTTGAAGGCTCAAGTAGGGACGTGCACATTCGAGAGCTCATGGGTGATCGTAATGACTGTTGGTCAGCTTTTGGTCATCCAGAGTGAAATAACCAAAACTACAGGAACAGATGGAGGACTGTCTCAAGTGGGCGACTTTTTGGGGTCGCGCTGGGTTCCGAGGAGATTACTAGCAGATACAAGACTTTTCTTAGAGAAACTAACCCCAGCCGAATGGACTGCACAACAGGAGGAGATCAAGCGACTGAGGAAACGCCAAAGAAGGAAGGTATCGATGACATGGCCATGAATTTGGATGGTTGCTTGTTATTTGAGGCGACCGTGCGTGACATAGCGATAGCCGGGGCCCTCGAAGCTATGATCGCCAAAATAACGGTGGTCATCGATTCAGGCTTACATCCAGAAGCGCCGCGGTGAAATCGATCAGTCCGTTGAAGAAGCTCTCGCAGAGGAGGAGCAAGAAGTACTCTCTTGGCATTCCATCTCTTTCAATGGTTGCTGAATTGTTTACCACTCCGCCCAGTATTTTATGATGATCATACGACAAATACGCACATGGAGGAGACCTGTCTCAGGTTGATAGAGAAATTGAGGAGAAAAGCAAATCGAAGGGGCGCAGGTATTATGAGTGGGAAGCTTCGATAGTACATTATAGCCGTATCACTCTTCAATGCCATTCCCTTGAACAGACGTCGTGGCAGTAGACGAAACGACCTTACAGAAGAGGATATCATAGCGATGAAAGAGAAGGAGATGGAGGTTGGCAGTACTACTCCGAACCACTATCTATGATGGTCGTTGCCAAGATACGGCGGAGGCGTCACCGGGCTCAGCACCCAGACGAGGAGCAAATTGCAACTTACTATGATCGAGAAGTAGCTGAGTCAAGCGATGAAGATTTACCAATGTTGGTTGGGGCTCTTGGGTGACCACGCTCCAGTGAAGCCGTTATCGAGGTACTTCAAGAAGCCGAAGCAATTGCTGGATCTCTTCTCCACACTGGAAGAGCAGAACCTTTTCCTCATCCAGAATGGTCAAGTAGGTGCTCACTTCGTCAATGGTCACTGCACGTGGAACAGGAAACTCAACAACAACTGGAGGACATGGAGATGCGGCTGCAAGAAACTCATGGCACACTGGGAGTCAAGGCGAGGCAGCTGGAGAGAGAGAACTGGTCAGCTGGACCTTCTGGCCGCCCACACAGAATAATGTAGCTCAGGGAAATTGCGGGGCGGATAGGCACCAAACAGCGGGACTGCGATAAACTTGAAGCTCGAGTGACAAGCAGAAGCGACAGTGGTGGCATCAAGGGCCTTCTGAAGGTATCCAGGCTGAGAATAGTTGTTGAAGAGCGGCTTCGTTCAGGAATTGGCTGACGCAATGGCCAGCATGTTCGCAACATGTGGCTACGACACAGATCGTGATGCAGAGCCTCTGGTGATGCTCAGCGCCGCTGAGGCCAAGCTCGAAGAATGGCTAGAGATACTCACAGGTGGGTCGCGTTCGTGGCCGCACGCACGCCGCTTTGTTCGTCCCGCGCTCACCCGAATATGCTTGAGAGCTCAGATGCGGAGGCCACTGGAGGCAGTTTGGCAGAGGTTGTTGCAAGGATGGAGCGCGAGAAAGAGCGAGAGAGGCGAGACAGAGTTAGGGAGGAAAAGATCCAGGCTCAGAATGAGAAAAACGAGGAGCGATTGAAAAATTCTCTGCTCCGCAGTCAAGCCCCGGTAGTATGCTGTTGCATCAGCGGTAGGAGAGTAGCCTCTCAGATCTTCAAAAGTGTGGAAAACAGCTCATGTTCCGTTCTGCACCGTCTAGGAAGGAAGTTGAGGAAGTGGCTGACATGGCTGCAGAAGAGCATGCGGAGGTAAGAGGACTTCAATGATCTGCCCAGGCCCGATGCTTCAGGCCATTGCCAAACTGTTCGGATCACATCCTCCTCGAAACATTGCCTACGTTGCTCCGGGAAAGAGGAACTCTATTCTGGCCAAAAAAGGCACTAAGAAGTCATGAATGTACATCGTAGAGCAAGACTGTCATCTCCCTATCGTTGTTGTGAACCACGACTGGTGATCTGATGGGTGCTGCGTTGGCTACAGTATAATGAGGGAGATAAAGGCTGAGCCTACCAAGCTCTCGTGTGTGGAGTCCGAACATTGCAGACGATGCGGAATAACAGCGTATGAACACCTGGGATATCTCACACGAGATGGCCGCCTGGTACCGATCGAGTTTGTTCGTGGTGCTTCCACGGTGAGAGGAGTAGACATCCAGCGTGTCCTGCAAACTGTGCAACCCCCGTCCCGCCCCATATACAAAAGGATATAAAGGAGAAGGATATAAAGGATATGAATGGAGCGCATATACTATAAGGGACGAAAGTTGCATACATGGCGTTCTGAGATTCGGGGACGGCTGCGTAGGGTGTTTGTAACATTGCTGAGTTCGACGGAACCGTCGGCGTGGCGGAGTAATTCCCATCACTTTCTATCTCTGCGATGCACTGAAATCGAATCGTCGAGTCTCGGCAACCGAGATCGGCTTGGATACTGGCCTCGAACATGTTGGTAACATTTCAAGTATTCTGGCATATTGAGTTCAGCGCAGAATTGTAAACTTTGCCGTCGTGCCTTCGGCGGTTTTGCGTGACACCATTATGGTCGCGGATTTTGTGGGTTAACAGCTATTCTCGTCGGCTCTCCCCCCTTCGTGACACCGGTCATTGCTGGCTGATGTGTGTGCCTCACTACTCAGTGCGCAAGAACCTGAGACATCGTGGAGTCTCTTGCTGTTCATGGGAAATTCGGGAGTACTTTCGATGCTGGTCTAATGGCCCATGGCTCATCGACTTAGATCAATTGATTCGGTATAAAAGAATCATTATTTTGGTTTTATGTCAATTGCTAATCAATAGATCAATTAACCAGTTAACGGCTAAATGATTTCTCACCTCCCAATGACGAAAACCTCCAGGCAATCGAGGAGGTTCACGAACTGCACCTGGATGCCCGATTAGTTCAGCTGGATAGAATGTCTGCCTACGGAGCAGATGGTCGTAGGTTCGAATCCTGCATCGGGTAGGCTTTCAGCTTTGATTGACATGTAATAACCCGCGGAACGATGACGACACCTGAGGGATTCGAACCCTCGCGGGCATAGCCCAACGGCTTAGCAGGCCGCCGCCTTAACCACTCGGCCAAAGTGTCTCAAATACATTATGGTAGCACCAGCTGCTCAACTCATTGGAGCTTTCTAACTGAAGAAATGCGTTACTCGCTATACTATTCAGAAACTGCCTTGGCCAAAGTTCACGAGAGCCGACCATGTATCTACCCGCTACTATCTATATCGTACAACGCAGGCAGGCCTCGAACGGCTGCTGGTAATTTATCTACTCCCAATCCCTCGTACAACGCTACCCACCACGCACGAAAAAACGCAGTTACAGTAGAAATCCACTGTGCGGGGGGAGGGTGCCTAATCGATGGCACGAACACTCAACTGGACGAACAACTCAGCGCACGCCATAAAAAATACCAAAAAAACAGGGTGGCTGGTGGAAGGAAAAATAGATTTTCTTTCCTTCATTTCTTTACTTTCGGGAATTCAGGAAAAATAGGAAACTTAGGAAGGAAAGAATGATCCTATTATTTTTTTAGGCGGCCTTCGGCCGCCTCTCTCGAGCAAACCTCGCGTGATATGCGGATTCTGAATCCAGGGGTGAGCCAGAGTCTTTACTGAAATAAAAAAAATCGGATAGCGACAATTGACCCTTCATTTACTGAGTTTTTACTCCTGAGTGGAGGAAATACTCAGACTCAGTGCCGGGGAATCACAATCAGCAACTGAGTACGGTTCTGAATCTAGAATAACGATTCTAAATCAGGAATCAGATTTAGAGGCTGAGTAAAATCACAAATCAAGACTCTTGCGGCAAGAGTCTTGCCCTGAATTGAATCCAGTGCATTCCTCACTCTGACTCTGTCTCAACTAATCTTGCTCACGCATCTCGAATCTTCGACTCATGGGTCATGAAAATATAATTTAAATCGGTACTCTAGAATCAGGGTGTGGGTTGAATCAAGGTCACACATTCCGAAATCGGTCTCTGCATACCGCTCCTGTTTGGAAGGCAGTGCCTTCTGCGCTGTAGCCACGAAGCATTCGTCCTCTCCAAGGGAACGTATCCCCAGTATTACTGGGGCCAGTAATCACGTCACGGACTGTGATGATGAGGAGCCTCTTGTCCTGGTTCTCCGCCGACCACCACTGCATGAGGAAGGTCACCTTCTCACAAGATTCGAGACGAGCTTGGATTTGACTCAAATCATTTGAGACTCTATCTTCTCTTCTAGCTGGGATACAATGGCCTTTGACCGAGAGGTAGAAGGTCTTCCGACACCAGGGCGTATGCATGATATGGCATCGTGGAAGTGCGGGTTGCTTAGAATAGCAGTGGTATTCCAATGCTGAGCCGTAGAGAACTCGGCGAACCGCATCAGGAAGTAGTTTGTGGTAGCGGCAGTTGCCATAGGTACGAAAGGGCTCCGTTGAAGAGTCGGGTTCAGTAACCCTGCCGGAGCAACCTTAACTTCAGGGCGCGCTAATGAGGAAGGACTTTCTAACCTGCGCCGTTTCGCGACGCATTTCTGAGGAGAGGAGTCATGATGACTCCTCTCCTCGTCATGATGACTCAGTCATCTAGCAGAACCATCTCTGGCGGAGCGTCGACGTCAGCGGCCTTTTTGGTCGATGCGGATTGCGGCTTCTCCTTCTGGATGGCTACGACGATTCGAAGAACTCGCGGAGCAGTCTGAGGCAGATGATTTGTTGTTTCGGACTCCGAAATTCGGTGCAATTTACGCTAGAACTACCTTTCACTTCATTTTCTTCCTCGTCCACATGCAGATTTGGTAAAGCCTCATAGTTGTACAGCTGCGTTACGGATTCCACGAGGCGAACACCTGAGCAGAAAACGGTAATATTGTGTTGGGAGTGGAAATTCCTCTCCAACACAATACTAGTAGTATTGTACTACCGTTTGTCTGCTTCCTCATCGCTTTATCGCGAGGCCTCCTCCATTTTATACGTCCGAAATCTAAATCCTCGTGCACGTCCTTCATGTGTCCCTCGAATCGCGTGGAGTTGTCTTGCTTATGTCTGAAATAGCACGGTTGTCCGCCGATATCACAGTGATAGTCCTCTGGAGTCTTGGTCACATACGGCCACGGGCAGAAGCCACTCGCTGATTTGCGCCCCATATGAGGAGAGTACGTTAGCAAGGCTGTCAAGGGAATGCTCAGTTATCATCCTGTGAGTCCGTTCATCTAGCAGGTTAATGCCACAACTCCAGGATCGCAACGCAACCCAACGCTTATTGCCGGGATAAACGCAGGGAAACCCATAGACGCTGAGGTTGGGAGAGGCATACGCGAAACCAGAACCCGAGAGAGGGGACACTAGGTGTCCGACACCTCCTCGAGACCGGATTCGCGAATGCAGACCCGGGAGTAGCTAGGGTAAGGAGATTACGTCAAGACCATGAAACTCCAAAACCCCGAGCCACTCCGGGTCCCCCAACGTCAAGGGAATGGGAGGGATGGGAAAGAGCTATAACACTTCGTTGCACATCCACCAACACCTCCATATATTACTCCACGACTAGCTCACTAGCCAGTCATCGGGTGCCACAGCCCGCACAACCTTTCGCGCTCGCCCGAGCCGCACACACAAGCGTGATCCTAATCACTTGGAACCACAGCTAGAGGTTTCCTCCCGGGTCTCATTAAAATCACGGTCTTAAACCCCGGTCAAGACTTCAATCGAATTCAAGACTTTTGAAATCCCTCTAAACTTGTATTCACCTTCGGGGAAAGATCTCCGGCATACCGTTCCTTACGCAGCGAGCTGCATGACGACGTAGTCTCTCTTCGTCGTACTCGACGACGTACCATATGCCCGACAAACCGTCTCGGGGGGTATTCAGTGCAGCCTCAGTTGCCCAAGCTAGGACGAGCAATCCACAGTTCTGCTCCTCGGCGTTCTCTTGCTGACATGGTACTGCGGTCACTGTAGTGTAGCGTGGATACAACTGCCTTACTATCTCCAACACCTTCGGCGGAATGTAGCTGCCTCCGTGAACGGGGTCGAGGTAATACACTTCCGAGTCCCCAAGGGCAGACTCGTTATCTTGCAGCAGCAGACCGAAGTAGTTCTCGACATAAACAGGCTGCGCGTTCACCCCTCTTCTCCGCGCAGGGTACCCATTCTGCCATAGGCATTCGACCTCGGCCACACGGAGAGGAGGACATCGTGAGACAAACTCACTTACGCGGGACAACATAGTCATCCAGGTATCAATATCTTCGTCGGAGGTCATCATTGCGTGGATGCAAGAACAACCACTGCGTCATCGGCACTGCCGCTTCGGCAGTCACCCGACATTGAAGCACCTCATCGCGCAGCAATGATTGCAGCACCTTTGCATCTTAGCGTGATCCTGGCACTTACTTTCCCGCGATTCAAGTTAGCGAGATAGGCAGCTCTTGGCTACACCTCAGGTTTCACCTTTGGCCGAATGTTAGCTCATGACGCACTCGACGTCAACACTCAGGGTTCACAACCGTCAGCTTCGCAAAATCCGCATCAATTACGTGATGCGACTGGGCGCGGATCGCGCCATGGTTCAGGGCTGGAGGAGGTCTGCTTGGTCGACCATGCACGTGGTCGGTATCTTGTGTGTGGCTCTCATGCCTATAGTCTCAATAATCCTTCGCGTCGACCGGAGAATACTTCCTACTGGCGATGTGTGGGCTACAAAAAGGGTCGCGGTTGCGGCGGTCGTGCAAAAGTCGTGGGCGATCTACATGGGCCAGTGGCCGACTTATGGGTCGAGGCTACACCGGCGGAAAAGCATACATGCACTGCAACTGGCTTGGGCAAGATTCTTCTCGACAAGATGTGCCGCAAGGCTCAGGAACTCCGCGTCAATCAACCGGCTTGGGACGCTTTCCGAGATGTAGTTCCAGAATGTAGTGACGCCCAGCTGCAGCAGCTGCCAAGCAAGAGCGGGATTTACCAGAAATTGAACAAGGAAAAGCGGCGAGCTCTTGGGCTGCCCAATCCCCCACGGAGCCTCACGGGCTTCGCGCTCCCGCCGGAGTTCTGCTCTACAAAGGTAGGCGGCAAAGCGGTCGACATGTTGCTGTGGGATTCTGGCAGCACAGACGATGAGCGGGTTTTGATTTTCTGGGACCAGTGCACTCTCCAACGTTTACTTTCCAATAACAACGTACTACATATTTGTCTTGACGCCACATTTTCCATCGTAGAGAAATGCGGAACGATTTCTTGTGGGATAAAAAGGAATTTAGGGCGAGCGAGTTTTTTTTGCAGGGTGGCTGAAATTTCCTTTCTTTCTTTCTTTCCTCCCAAATTTTCCTTCCGTTTGTAGGTAGCGCGCGCCCGCAGGGCGCGCACGCCCAAAAAATCGATTTTTCTCGGAAACGACTGGATTTGGGGTAGACGGTGAAAATCTAAGCGAGAGGGCGAAAATCTAAGCGAGCGGGCGAAAATCTAAGCGAGAGGGCGAAAATCTAAAGAAGGAGAAAAACTGAAGAAAAAAAGACCTAGTGGAGTACTGACCGTAACCCCCGTCAACCCGAAACCCGACTCAGGTCGCCCTTCGGGCGACCATCACCTCAAACCCGAAGGCCTAGGGTTATAGGTCATAGGTTATCCGAGAGTCAAAAGCGTAGTCCCAATCCTCTCCCGGTCGAGCGCGAAACTTCTTTAGAAAATGGCAACTTTCTTTAGAAATATGGTTTTTCCCTGGATTTGGGTTATCTAGAACCGCGAAGCTGGAAGACGGATGACCTCTAGTGGAGTCCTCTAGACCCCCGACCGCCTCGATTAAGCCCAGCCTCCCCGTTTCCGGCTAGGTGAACTCCCCTTTTTCCATCCGTTTCTGTCTGTCCACTGCGTTTCGCGGAGCAAGTAACTCTATTAGTGCAACATCCCTGTGGTAGGTTTCTTCCAATATTTTACTGTGTTGCTCCAAACCGCAGTGTATTAACTTATATTAAGATCTTACAGCGCATTGTTCCGAAAATCGGTGGCCCTTCGCGTGTTGCCAGTACTATGAGTGATATGGAGCCCGCCCTACTATCAGCGATTAGGACTGTGCTTCCGTTATCGTCCATAACCGTATGCTATTTCCACTGGACCCAAGCTGTATTCCGTAAGTTTCGTCGTGTGTTCCCTTTCATGTGCTACGGTAATGCTCACAAGGACCCGAAAGTACGCGAAGCGTACGAAACGTTCTACACTGTAGCATGTGTTCCTTTCTTGCCCGTCTCGCTCACTGCTGTTGCATTCGAGGCTGCTATCGGAGGTTTGCCGCACCGTGAGCGGAATATTTTATCGGGATATCTCCACCGAAAGTACGGTTTGGGGAAGCAGGTCGGTCCAGCCGTCTTGAACCTGCGGGCAAGGGTTATGTCCTCTAGAGGGAGGACGAATAACGCACAGGAAGGGTTCCACATGGGATGGGGTCGGAGGTTCGCAAAGACCTCCCGTCCCCACCTATGGATCTGGGTGGATGCGGTGAGGCGGATCATCAGCGAAGTATATGCGGACGCTGTCATGTATGATCGCGGTGACGCATGGTATCGAAAGCCTGAATATGTTGCACTCGACGCCAGGCTGCAAATACTTTGCGGCCGTCCGGTTGACGAACCTGATCTCCATGAATGGTTCAAGCTCGCCCACGGAGTGGTTAGGGGAGCAGTCAAGCACGCTGCCCAATGCAATGACAACGATGTCGATATCAACTCCGATGACGACGATGATGATGATAATGGTAGCGCAGAGCAGGAGTGTGGCCACGGTGACGATATCAAGCCTAGCCAGAGCAGTTCCACTCAAGCTGTAGGCGATCATTCGAACTGCCCGGGAAAACGTCAGCGGGTGGCCAATATCAGCCCCGATGTGACGAGTGACTCACGCGCACGGGTGTCCGCTGATGACCAACCTCCCCAGCCTTCTGTGCATTCTGATGCTGGTCTATCCTCTTCAGTCGTCGATTTATTCCACAAGACTGCTAACCATCGTTCCCAACCATCACCAAGCGCATCTACCGGTAAGGTCGAAGGTCCATCCCGAGGATCGGTGCCTCAGCGCCCGACTCCAAACTCTCAGTGTTCGGCGGAGGATCCCAATGGATCGACGGAGGAGCCCAATGCATCAACAGAGGAGCTCGATGGATCGACTGAATGTAGGCCGCCGTCCTCAACCGCGACGCCTAACTGGTTGGTACATGATACTCTTCTTGGCGAGTTCCGTCTCACTATGCAGGATCGTCACGACTCAGCTTCACCTTGCACCGAAATCTCCGACATGGCTGTTGGTACCTGGATGGCCCTACTATGTACTAGGTGCTTGTGTCTGCTGCAGTTTCCTCCGATAACTCCAGCATCATTAGAGGTTATGAAAACACAGCTTGAGGGTATCCCGAAGGCTCCTAGCCTCGGCAATGCACCCTTGATAATCCAGCCCTTATATGACCATAGAGCTAAGCATTTTGCCCTCGCTGTCAGGAATCACGAGGGACTAGTGCTATATCTCGATAGCTCACTGGGTATGAACGCGATTCCTGGACCTATGCGTGAAGTGATGACCGCTTTGTTCGGTAAAGGCACAAAATGCGTATGTTTGCGCACACAACAGCAAACAGCCGGATCTGCAAACTGCGGCCTCTTCACATTGGCGTGGGCGACCGAGTACGCCCTCCAACGGGCGGCTGTCGATCCAGAGAAGGCCACCTACGACGAGGAAAAGATGCGGGATCATGCGGTTCGTTGTCTGCAGGAGAACTTCTCAGAAGAGACTAAAGCCATTCCCACGAAAGCGCGGAAGGCCCGGCAGAAACAACCGCCTTCAGAGCCGGATGGATATCGAGCTGTAAGTTGGGAGTGCAAAGCCTACAGTTTCTTCACAGTTTCGTGTGTGTTATTTTGAGTGTGAATGTTTCTGAGCGTGAACGTCTTCTGTTGCGTTTCTCAGTTGAACCGTAGCTTCCTCTAGCGCCCAAATCTATAGCGGTAAAGAGTCTTTACTAAGACTCACCGTAAAGTTCATTGAGTAAACGATTAATCATTAATCATTACTGTTCGTCC
>JABANP010000238.1:0-76861 GCA_013115135.1 Perkinsus olseni | reverse complement strand
CCATTTCTCAATGTTGCGCGTGTCCCAGTAACGCCTTATGTCGCGCGCCAAGAAATTCAAGTCCCTTTGCAGAATCCGCGGTGCAGATGCGGCTCGCTGAACCGAAGGAGCCGTGCCCTCGTTCAGGTGAGGATCAGAAGGTACATCGAGCATCTGCTAGACAACCAATTTGAATTCAAGGCGAAGTCCGAACTCATGACGATGGTGCTGCTATCGTCATCGCGACTTTCCCTCCTCCCTTGCCTCGGTCTAATTTTCAGCTTTCGGACTCCCTTCAAAATGAAGTTCAACTAACACTTATGGGGAAGCTGCTAAAGAGGTGCGGTTTGCAAACCTGCGCGACTGACTAATTCGCCGGCCACGGCAGATATCAGTTTTTCTCGACCATCAGAGAGGAACTTGTGGGCCGTATCTGTATGATATGCAAACCGATCTTCTGCGCTCCGGGAGATGTCGTATTTTACCAAGGCGACAGCGCGGACGGGATGTGAGTGGACTGCCGTTTGGCAAACGACGTCTCTTGCTGGAGTGTGAAAGATGCGTCGCAAGGCTACACTCGGCGATGAGGAGATAACATTCTCGCGTGACGGGTGTGGCTCTGCGCCACTGGCGCTTTCATAGCATGGGGCAGTTACTGCTCAGGGGAGTCGTTACTACCTTAGTTGACGGGCTTCGGAGGGGAGAGGAAGCTTCTGTGAAAGCCTGAATGCCCAGGCTAAGGGTGCAGTATCTTGAGTCATCTTGCAATCTTGGAATTTCCCAACTTTCGACAATCCATATACGAGTGCAGCCGGTGCAAGCCAGCAGGATCATCAGTCGTCAGTAGAGCTCGCGTCCCCGCTGGTCATGCAGAGGGAGGACAAGAAACTTTTTTTCGCTTCGCTCATGCATACCGCAACTCCCCTCGCTCCTCGAGGCATTTTGAACGCGCGTGTCATCGGAAAAGGCATCTCTCTGCGTGTGGTCCGTTCATACCCTCGTCACAGCCACAACAGGTATTTCGTCCGAAAGGGTGCTCTCACCATCATCACCCTAGTAGGCCCAGCCACATCGGACGCCGACTCATCAGCGGCAAAAGGCCGTTTAACGAGGTGCAAGTTGTTCACTCGTGTTTTACCTGTCCTTGCTGCGAACAGCAATGTCCCCACAGGAGGAGCATTGGTTTTAGATCGAGATCGTTGAGTGGCGTGAGCGCTCTGGCCACCAGCCGTCGGAGCATACTCTCGCCTACCTCGAATTCAGCAGCCCTGCCGTGTCCCTCAGCGGCTACCAAGCTCAACACTATTGGCCCGCAGGAATACGTGGGAGAGCATTCCTTGTTTATTGAGGTCGCTCTCGAGGGCTCTCAAGTCCAATTTTGGGGAGTCGCTCGCCTTTCTCAGGAAAACCACGATTCAACAGGCGTTTGTAACAGCTTCACTGAGTTGATGTACCTAAAGCGAGATGACCTCCGTGAGAAGATCTCGGCGGCGGCCGATGCGCTCACGCTTTACCTCGAAACCAAAGCCGTCATTTGCCTGGAGAAGGACCACCTGGATGTAGACGGCGTCCTGCATCTGTTAGTGATGGTGATAGAGTTGCAGATTCTTTACAACATGATAGACGACGATGAGGTTTCCCCTGACGCGGTCGACCATCTTCGTACGAAGGACACTCTGCTGGTATTGGCAGTTCGAAGGAACATGGATGATGTTATCGAATTCCTCCTCAACTCGGACGCGTCTGTAAACGTGCTCAGTCCAGTTGACCGGTGTAAACGCCCCTCGGCCGAACTGCGAGTTGACGATGGCCTAGCTGGTCGTCAGGCACGCCGCTTCATGTCGCGACGCGAGAATTGAACGTGAAGGTGGCCTCGATGCTCCTGACTGCCGGAGCTTGTCCACTTCTGACGGACTCCTACGGGGACACCCCCATCACCTATTCAACGGCAACCCTTCCGACCGGTGTTGTTCGCCGGAAATCGCTACTAGTGCCAGCCGGGACAGGTTAGTTTACCTGCGTTGAGGAAATCCAAGATTGCAAGATCACTTTGATCATGACGGCAGGCGCGGTGGCGTCCTTATCCGATGATCACAGCCCGAATGGCCATTGGGCGAAGAGTCCTTTGCATTTGCCGAACTCGGCCCCAAAGATATTCAGGCGGAGGACGTCCGGGGAAGTGTCGGGCATTCAAGGTCTGATCTTGGAAGGTGGGCTCGGCCAGGGCGCTGCGTCCGTCGATTATCGTATAGTGTTAAGGTTCGATGGAGATGGATGACGAGGAGCTCCTCTCGAAAGCTCAGGAGTTGAGGAATATGTTTGCGGTTGCACTGTGCAAGTGGGTGGAGGTCCCGGGTTCGAATCCCAGCTGGACCATTTCTGACTATTTTTTACTGCCAGACATGGAAGGCTGTATGAAGAGGACGATAACGGGCAAACTCGGGAGGAATCGGAGGAGTGAGTATCTAAGCCGGATGCAAGTCTCGTGCGTAGTGGTTCGGTGACCTTGCCGATGCCACACGCCCAGGTCCGAATCGCCGAGGTTCCTGAAGCGGGCCACACCCATGGTGCTATCACAGTTCACAGAGAAGTGGATGCCGGTGAGTAGAATGAACGTCTCGGCGGGCTTACTGTCTCGAAGACAAGGTCTGATGGGATTCATCCAATTTTCGACTTGTCAGACGCTCAGTAATACCTTACTCGAGGATCGAACTGGGGACCTAACCCTTGTATGGTCTTCGTTGTTGAACAGAAAGTCGATCCTCGTATTCCCATCGACTACAATGAATCGTGTCTTCCGTCACAGGAATTGGGCAGCATAGCCATTGACGATTTGGATTTGGCTCTTCCTCAGCGCCGCACGGTGTCGTTCCTCCTGGGTGACGAGAGCGGCGACGACATTCCGAGGAAGAAGGACGCTTGTCAGAGCATGCAAGAGCTGCTCAACAGCAGAGGCGTGGAAGCCACTTACGTAGATCCGGAGACGCAAGAAAGCTTGCTACTCTTGGTGAGGGCGATGTTGCCAAAAGAACGATTCAAATGACTTCCCCCCCCCGGAGGGTTCCACCATCTGCTTGGGTCCACGTCTACTCGCGTGAAATTGCTTTTCCGAGCTCCAAAATCGGATCTTGCATGATCGTTAGGGGTCCTCCGTCAAGAGAGCCACCGAGTCGCGGGAAAAGCAGTCTTCGCGCTCGATTATAAACTTGACATTTGACATTACATTACTTGACATTACTTAGACTGAGTAGGCTATCGAATGGTCGGGGGTTTAGTCTTCATCTCGTTCTACTGTGACTAGCTTCAACCTGCATTCACAACTCGCCCACAACTTGAAAGAATTGGTGTTCATCGTCCGATATAGTAAGAGGACTAACGCTAGCAAACCCGCGGTGCTAGCTAGAGTGCCCAGTCCGAATGCGCTCGGTGGCCCCTTCTGGTTCTCTAGGCTGTGGGAAGCTCTTGTAGCGTCGATGTGGTGTCGCTACTCATCGAGAACTCCGCCAACCCTAATGACGTCAGTCATGTTGGGGGACTAACTCCGCTGATGCTTGCAGTGATTAACAATGACAGAGATATGGTGAGCATTCACCGTCGCGCGCCACGAAATTATTCGACAGTGGCGATCAGGTTAAATGCTTGACAACCCATGGAGCGCAACTTTGCGTCACGGACTCGATTGGTCGAACTCCGTTTGACCTGACGACAGATAAGGAGATGCTCGCCCTTCTGCAAGCGATGGACTTGCACACTGCCACAAGGTCGTTCATTGTTAGCGGAGCGAAGCGATTCACGAATATACATTTTCGCCCATCTCAGAAACAACGACCTCGCTGCTTGTCAAGCTGCTATTGACGCGGGGATTGATCTTAATTGGGTCCATCCCAAGACCGGCACCACCGCCCTGTACGGCGCAGTTGATAAGCTGCATGAAGAGATGGTCGTCCTACTTCTCAATGGTGGGGTCCGATGGTCTCCCTAGATCATCCGAGTCTGTACACTAGTTTTGTCTCTGTGGAACGTCCGCCGGCTTCAGTAGTCAACATGGACAGTCTCGGCATTGTACTGTGAACCCACTGGCTCGCGAGAAACTACTCAGCTCGGCATGAAAAAAACTATGCCAAATTTTGACAACTGTGGTTAACCTTTCCCCATTTTTGATTCCCCTTATCCCCTTCGGCACGTTTCCCAGGTAAAGCAGACCCAAACACTGCACCGACGACGGGCTTCAGTCCGCTGTATGCGGCGGCTAACAGGGGTGTCCCCAAGTTGTCTAAGATCCTGTTGGAATACAACGCAGACCCTAACAAGAAAATCGGAAACGGCGAAACGCCGCTGTTCGCCGCGCTGAAGAAGGCGAAGGCGCGGGGCGAGATGGTGGAGCTGCTTCTAAAGGCTGGGGCGGACGTAGGGACGAAGGGAAGGGTATCTTTGAAATCTTCGCTGTGCGTGATGATGCAGGTAAACGTGTACTCGAATCAACAATTGAGTCCTTTCCGAGTGGCATTGGAGAAAAATTGCGATCAGAAGTTGCTGAATATTTTGCTGGAATTTGGAGCGCTGCCGGATGCTCCCAACCCGGAGACAGGCGACACAATCCTTCAACAAGTAAGTTTGTGGAGCGGGAGGTGGAATCTGAAGTACGATACTCAGGTGTGCCAGAAACCGCACGACAAGAATGCCCTACCAGTATTGAGGAAACTGGTCGATAATTTTCATTGTGACGTGAATTTGGCGAACCCGAGGACAGGGGCAACGGCGCTGCATTACGCTGCTGTCTCGAGGAACCCAACGGCGGTGATAGACTTCCTATTTGGTAGGGGGCTAGGGTGGACTCCGTGACTCTGAGAACTGTAATGTCTACTTAACGAGAGCCGCCATCAAGGATTTGCGGAATTTATGGTACTCCAAAAACTGAATCCTTTGGAGAAAATAAGTTTCGCGGGCTTCCTGCGCAACTTCCTCCTGCGAGAACGAGCCTGCAGGAACTATTTCAGATCGTGGGGCGGACCCGCTGAAGACGGACCTCGAGGAGCGAACGCCGCTCTACTGGGCTATAGACAAAATGAAGATCGACAACGCAAAGCTCCTCATCGATAAGGCAAGGGGAGTTGTTCTGGAAAGTCCGTCGCTAAGGCGGGTTGGAGTCAGATACGGTCGAAGTACGGCGAGGCTGTGCTCGAGGAGATCGTCAATCTGCCGGACGAACTTAATAGTACTGCTTCCGTTCGGACAGGCGGCTTGCGGGCCTGCTCAGGTACTTGTCTGTCTGTGTGTCTGGCGGAGTTGAATCTTGAGATGAGCGAGCTGCTAGTGCATGAATGCCATGCGGAGGTGCGGGCGAGATGCGGGATAGGGAAGTGGAGTCTTGCTGAGTTGTTGGTGAGATGGTATGGGACCGATGCTGGCAGGTGTGCCGTGGGAAATCAGTTTACTCATCCCATGGTAGCATTCGAGACTGGCGGTGGCGAGAGTGTTGGGCCAGGTTGTGGGAGGCAGGATCTTAGGTTGACGCTTGGACCGACCACATCAAGGACCGTGGTAGGGAAGATCCGAGAGCCCTCAGCATCAGTCCTGAGGACGAGAGACTAGTTGCCCTTTGGAGCAGCCTGTTTGGCCTCGACGATGAGGTGGGTTCGGGTGAAGGGTTGGGCATCCCGGATGGAATCTTTCAGGAGACGTTGGGCAAGATCCGTGATGTTGTCGAATCCCAAAAGCTCAAAGAAGCCAAGAGTGACACTGCGGTCGAGGGCGTCCACAGTCCGGTGAGAGTTGCTCCTATGGCCGTCTGTGTTCTTAGTCTCCGGCGTTGCAGTCGCCCGGCTCGCGGCGATCACAAGATGCCATCTCCCCACCAGCCTTGAGACGCGGACGATCGGAGCATAAATTCGGCTGCGTCGAAGTCGACTATTATGCTGATCATGGCCGCAGCGGCGTCTAGGTGGTTCCCATGTATTAATTCACAGGCTCGTCTCAATCCTGCCAGTGGTGTTTAGTTATCGCATCTTTTCCCCCGCCGGGCCAGTCGGACGCCAACCGCCGCACGGCAGGCGAAGCGCAATGCCTACCTAGCTGTCCTGCCGAACCAATCGACACTGACTTCCGCTTGAAAACCATCCGCAAGTCGGACCGAGTTCCATCGCTGACTAGGTGTTCTCGCTGGGCTGCAAAGTTGTTGGCACACGCTTGAGATCGCTTAAATGGTCTAACGTCCTTCTATGGATACCACACTGGAGTCGAGGCTTTTGAAGAAGCGTTCTGCCGCTACATAGCTTACAGCATTGCTTGGGCATAGGGATAGGTAAAACAATAGGACGAGCAACTTCCCAAGGCTCCTTCACACTGAAGGGGGTCGAACGCATCAGGAAAACTGCGACGGCTTAGTAGTAGTTTCTTAGTAGCATGCCATCACCACGCAAGATCGGCGAAGGACCATCAACGTCGTCTGGTAGGGGTTACGACATGCAGGTGCAGTAACATCGGTAGTGAGACCTGTGGCAGATATGAGCGACGGGCAGAGATGCCGAAGGGGCTATGCTGAAGCATTGTGGGATAATATAACATTCAGTGTGGAAGTGATTTGCGATTGGTGTGGTATTATGCCCGGCACAGAGAGAAACTCGGACTATGAGGTAACAAGTATGACTACGTGTTGCTGTTGGAGGCTTTCCCTGTGAGTGACTCAGGACCTGATCGCGGAGGGTAAACTGAAGCGGAAAATCGAGAAGGCCATTGAACGATATCCTTCCGAGTTTGGGGTGGCTGATGACCGTAGCAGTTGCAGGGAGTAGAGATCCCTCGTGTATGATGACAAGGAAAGGAGGCTGCGCCCTCGAGCATTGAGTAACACAGATGACATAAGTTGTCATGTTGATGATGCTTGCACGATGGATTACAACCGCCCTCTCGTTGTCTTTCGCAACAGTGGTGTTAAAAAAGTTGGCGCTCCTGGAGTTTCGGGCTCCTAGGACGAGACTCCGCAACATCATCTACAAGGGTCGAGAAGAGAGGCATCATGCACAGAGAATCTGCTCCCCGGCTATTCTGATGGCAAGACTGGCTTTCCTAGAGCCCTGGGCCGTCACACTCAACTGAACATAACCTTGATCGCTTCCTTCTCTGAATAGGTTGATCCAAACGTCATTTGTCGTCTGACTAATCCGTTTTTTCCTTCCTAGAGTAGTAGTGTCTTCCCCGCGGGCCCTTCAGCGATTAGCTTCGAACCACGGCCTTTGAAGTTTGCACACGTCAATTAGCAGGTCCTCGAAATGGATGTGAAATGATGTTGAAATGAAAAGTGTTTTGTGCGCGAAGACCTGTTGTCCCAATAGATGAGGCGCCACCCTACTAAGGTGCATATTCCGATTTCGATCCTCGGGTAGGGTATTGTTGAGTGAGGCTGCAAGGCATTCGATCGATTCGAAATATTCTCTTCAGTCGAATTTCCTTGATGTTAAATAACTAATTTGGCTATATTACGGTGATTCTGCAGGGTGTGTAGCTCAGTGGTAGAGCGGCTGACTGCAGATCAGCAGGTCCTCGGTTCAGATCCCGGCGCGCTCTTACTTCAGTCATGGAACGCTGTCACAGAGGTATGGGAGTGGGCCACATGGAAGTCCCAGCACAGTTAAGCAGGTCCCTATTTCGAAGTGGATAACGATGGACTGTTTAAATCCTGCTGGCCCAATGGACAAGGCGCCGCCCTCCTAGAGTGGAACTAGCGAGTTCGATGCTCGGGTAGGGTGCTGCTAAGTACCGTTGCTAGCCGTTCAAACAATTCCGCAAGTCGGGGATAGTTCGAGTGGTGCCAGCAGTCGAGGCGCGAAGTAGGCTATGTTACATACTTTGTGTAGAGTGTGCAGTTCAGTGGTAGAGAGGCTGACTGCAAATCAGCAGATCTTCAGTTCAAATCCGGGCGCGCCCTTATGCAATTCATGAAGCGGCGCCTTCAAAGTGTTGACAAGGCTTTCCAGCGTGCCACAGGCCAAGCATTGCCTCTGGCCTTGAAAGAGTCGAGAGTCTGGCACTACATAAACAGCGAAACGCGCGCTCGTCGGTTTTCTCGTCGGCGTAGAGATGGTTTCAGGCGCCCGCGTGGCCCTCCAGTTATCGCGGCGCGTCGTGTATTGATACTGCCGCCATCTCAGATCCTCACGTTAGCCGAGTTTCTCTGCCTCCACATTCCCGAAGCCAGAGGATCTCAAATCTTTGTGAGAACTTGACGTGTGACCTTTCGGAGATGGAATCTTGAGTGAATACGAGTCGTCTTATACGACCAAAATCATGGAGAACGCTAGTGTCAAAAGTAGGGCCTTCGATCGGCCACTGCAGCCACTGAGTGATAGCTGAAAGCTAACCTGACGTCTGAGACACTAGGTTCCAGTGAGGAGTTACAATGCCTCGCACTTACCGAGGTTCTGAAGCACCCTTATAGTTTATGCTCTAGATAACTGGTAAGTCAACGCGTGGGCGAGATCTTGAACACCAAATTCGCGTGTCGGAGATCAGCTAGATCCGCAGTTATTGCGACATCATCTCGCCTTCTTCTGCTTCGACTCAGGAGGAGGAGCTCAGCTCGATTGAAATGCATCCGAACTGAAGTACAATAACGTATCCTCGTGCCCGTATCCTTTCACAAGAAGCTGGTCATCATCCAACTGGCAAATGCGGATGTCGAGTCCCTCCAGCTTGGAACAATTCTCATCATGGAGGACCAAAATATTTTCGAGCGTTCCAAACTTCCACTTGTCGACCCATGAGGTGAACGTTGCACGTTGACGTCCATCGCTTCTAGTTTCGAGATATAATATAGACAGCTCGTTGAAGTAAGTACCATCTTTCACGTTCTTCTCACCAGTGACGGGGGATGCCCAGGGCCATTCATTAAAGGGGTTATCATCAGTCATATAAGCTTCCCTGAAAGAAGTCCAAGCTTGGTCACTCCTATGGGTTCCTTCTATCATCAAATCAACCGGCAGGTTGAGCTCCCTATATGTTCTCCGGCCTCCGTGGACAGCATCCAAGTAAAGTGTTAATTCTGGTTTGCTTCTGGTGGATGTGCTCCTCGTACACAAGATCGCGTTACCGTGATCCTCGTTCCACCGCGTGACGCCTTCGAACGCGGAGGCCCTCCAAAGCTTGATTGGCAAGGGAGGTAGGAAAAAATAACATTTAGCGATGCCGAGCTTTCGTGGATCTCCCATCCCCCATCATGGAGGGCCTCAGCTGATAGAAGGAGTGCCACGTAGACGTGTCCGCACCGGCATAGGAAACACGCACCAGCGCCGAGCCCGTAGGGTACTTGAATTGCAAGCCGGCCAAGTTAATGGTCTCGAGCTCGGGTGGCACTGAGCACGGAACGTACATGCCCGGCGGGATGTCCTCTGGGGAGGGCGCAAGGCGCCCTTGAGCCGTGCTTGGCTTCGTGGCTGCCGAGCAAAAAAGAGTGTCGAGAAGCGGACCGGTTGCTAGTAGAAGGTATCTAACGATGATGCGATGGCTGGCGGGCATTGAGAGATGAGGGAGCAACTGCTCAACGATTATTGTGTTGAAGGTCTATCTCCGGGCTGTGACCATCGCCTAAACTTCGTTGAATATAGCAAACGATCAGGCATGCTCGAAGGTGTGCTCAGTGCCTCTGTCCTCCATGACTTCCCTGTCGGCACACGCCTATGGTTGCAGCGACACTCCGATCAAGACAGTCTCGGGACTCCTGAGGCTGTCTGAAAGAGAAGCCTTCTCCTGAGTCAGGAGAAGCTGTTCGAGAGCTTAAAGGTGGCAAGTAAGCGCCGCTTTATAGCTCTCGAAGAGCTCTCTTTGTCACACTTGAGTTCTCGTCCGACAAGAGGTGGAAAGGAAGAGGGCTCTTCCGACACAGTCACGCAGCTTATGAGCGACTGTTTGGGACTCTCAGCTGAAGGGAGCGGCGAGGAGGCTAGCTGAGATGACCGATAACGGGCTGTGAGTTCGAACAAAGAGGATGTGGCCGCCGCACACTCGTGCGGGAATGAAATTAAAAGCCACTTATTAACAACGAGAAGACGTTAGATGCAGCCAGATGGACAACGGAATGGCAGCTGGCAACTGCTGGTAACTACGGTTACTCTGTTGCGACTGATATAATGATGTCAACGGTAGACCATCGAACCCGCCGAGTATTGGTGAGCCGGGAAAAACGCAATAAATAGAAATCCAGCGACCCCTCCAAAGTGCCTGAGTGAGTTCCAGAATGATGAAGCGCAATAATTAGCAATAAGGTGAGCATCCTTCGCAACTCCTTCGTGACTGAGAATGGACGAATTGTAACTCAGACATTGGGGATGATCTTCTCTGCCTGGTACTAGTCATAGCCAGACAACCGATAGAGCCCTACATCTGGTCGAGAAATCGACGACGACGGTATACAAAGATGCCCGGCGTCTCCCCCCAAAAGGTATGGAGATCATCCCAGGTGGTAAAGCCCTTGAGATAGTAGCAGGTCAACGGGACGCCGAAGTCAGAAACCTTGATCTTCGCATTAGAACAACTCTCAACAGCATTCGTCAGGGACGTGCCGTTGTAGCTGATGGGCATCTTGTGCATCATCACCATATCCAGCACGGGGACGGGGCTCGAGAACGTCAAGCCGTCGACAGAAATCTTACACCCACGCAAGACGATGTCGATGTCGAAGCTGTGGTCTGGGTGGAAGATGAGGTCCCCTGATATTAAGGGAGACTGGCTGGAGTAAATACGCTCCGCCGAGGGCCAGCCGGCCACGAAGTATTCGCAGTAGACGACGATACCGGTAGGGTAGGATGCATGATCACAGTTCACAACGTTTGAACTGAGGGAAGACAGTAGCGATTTCTGATTACCGAAAGCCAAGGGCGTATCAGCCCCGCAGGAAGAGAGCCCGCAGCGCTTTAGACAGCCTCGAGAATAGCCTTTCGTATTAGGTGACTAGTGGGCACCTCAGTGCTCAATAAAGGCAACAGTAACCTCGGGTTTCTGGTACTGGTCAGTGTTTGCCCGTTTGAAGTCCAACGCCGTCGCACGCTTGGACCTGATGCCGACGTCCTAGCCTCTTAACGATGGGCTCATTGTCGCGTTATTCAGCTACACGCCCGAACGCTGCCATGACGACCGGGAGAAAGAGACTTGTTCCTTCTGGCCAGGATCCACCGCGGGGCTGTGTCTAACTAGCGGAACCCTAGCACTGCCGCGGCACAGCTGTTACTGGGTTCGCTACAACAGTGTTACGAAACTCAAGTTGTCTTCCAGTAACTGGAAATTTCCTCGCTCGAAAAAATGGAGACAGGACATGCGTGTATAGAAGGGAGACGGAAACTCAGGCAGACCGCAACACTATGTCTCGTCGTTGAATAAGGGCGAGTTCAACCGTCGTGCATCGCACCGTCGGGTATCTGACTTCATCATACCGAATACATATGTGTGAGCGAGTTTACAGTCCAACGCTGACGCTTCCCGCTTCGCTAGACTCGAGGCCGATGTGCTCGGGGGTTCTCTGTAGCGTTGGCATGCAGTGCAATCAGACGACTCGTCAAGACGCTTCTTTAGGAGGTCGATGATAACGATGCGGCCCTCGCTACTGAAACTCCGGGCCCTCGTCTCCAACGCCGTAGAGAAGAGACTGGCTGGTTGAGATCCCAACACCCGGGTTTTGCCATCTGGAATTCGATCTTTCATCTGCTGTTTTCTTATCATCCGCCACTTAGCTTCAGCGTAGCTTCTTATCGGAGCAAGATGGGATCAGCGACATAACCATCACACCGTTGAATCAGCGGAAAGGTCACTCCCCCATTCGCGGAGAGGTCTCTTAAGTCTTGCGAAACTCCACGTTTTTAATATTCGTTGCTTCTGGTCTTCAATGACGGTAGCAATTCACGTCTGATCGCACTGCGCATCAATCGCTACAGGAAGTCTCTGAAGACAACCATTGTCAGGAAGTTGCTTTACCGATGTTGCTATGATACCAGCTGTTCTGTCTGAACCATGATGTCCTTGTCATTATGCAGGATGAGTCTGACCAAGCCGGACCGACCGCTGCTGGACTATGAACTCACACACACACGCGTCTTGAGTAAACCTCAGACCTCCTTAGCATCACTCGTTAACAACAACAGACAGAAGCAATGGTGGCTATCAAGCTAAGGCTAATATATCAACACGATCAATAATACAACTCGGAGTGCTCACGAAAGCCGCTTCTTCCGTCCTCGTAGATGGCGTTGTCGCTCTCGCCGCTTCTCATCAGCCTGTCTCTGCATGTGTCTTATCATGCTCACAAAACCGTTGGTTCTCTGCGGCGTCAACGAGTGAGCCAGGCCGAAATGCTCGACGAGCTCTTCACCGTCAACCGCCAACACTTCCTGAAAACAACAGGTAAAATAACATTTCCTGAAAATCGTCCCAGTGTCACCTCTGGGGTCTTGCCATTCAGTTTCGACGTCAACAACTTCGCCAGACCCCTCGTCAAGGGCGAATCTTCAGCACGAACGGTGTAAAGCAAACGATGTTGAGGTTGAACTCGGTCACTGTCAGTTTTACTCTCGTTTTCGGGCATCCAATTGCAGGCTACGTAAACACGACTGACGCAACCGGAAACCCGATCGTCATCAGTGTAACGGTAATGACCGTTATCATCGTTCTGTCGGCCCAACCAGATGAGTTGGCGATATAACTGGGCCGAGGAGGATGGTGATGATGACAAAGACAGCATCGGCTGTTGATGTGAGAAACGTGCAGTTATCCTTATGATGAGGATCATCGTCACTATCATGAGGAGGATAAATGATGATGGTGAAAGCCTGGCTCGCCGTCGTCGTCCTTGACCGTCGTGTTTAATTACCCCGCCGCTGCTTCGATCCGACCTGGGCCTCATCGGGAAGCGAGGCCCGGCCATGCATGAGTATTGTAAGTAATTCACTAATAATGACAACGGTGATTACGATGATGTTAGAATTATGAGGACCAGATTTTTTCAAGGCCAACCCAACCTCCCCCATGATGAGCAAGGATCAACCTAAGATACGCCTCAGTTGAATCACTAGTAATCAATACAAGTAATTCACTAATACTGACAACCGTTATGATGATGTTGTTGCTATGATAAGGTTTCCAACGCTGGACCGCCTCTCGCCAACCTCCCAGGATCGGAAAGTTAGACTCCGATCGGATGTACCCCTGGGAAAAGCTTCTTGACGAATCGTCTGATTGCACTGCATGCCAACGCTACAGAGAGTCCCTGAGCACACCGGCAAGGACCGGCGTTGGTCTATAAAACCACACACATTGCACTGGGGTCTTCATGAACCGTCTGATTGCACTGCATGCCAACGCTACAGGGAGCCACTAATTGAGCACACCGGCTTAGAGCCTCACGAAGCGGGAAGCGTAAGCGTTGGACTGTAAACTCGCTCACACGTCGGAAAGCGGTTTTCGAGATGCTCTCAAAATTCAGGCGGCAAGGTCTACTAAACAGCCGTACTGAACCTTTCATCTAAAATCTTTCAACGCCGGCCCAACCTCTCCCATGACGAGCATGGGTGAAGCTAAGATACGCCTTAGTAAACTTAACATTCTTAGTAACCGGGAATTAACTCCGAAGTAGCGAAATTACTTCCACTGACTTTCAGTTCACATTTTTTGGTTTGAGCGAGCACAATCTTGACAGATCTTGCCAACTTGCATTTTCCCTAACGCTATCGCGCGCTTTGTCCGTTTCCCGTCGTCCCCACTGCTCCAAGGCGAATCTTAGGTTGATGCTAAGCTCATTCATGTAGCATTTCGTTATCATTATCTTCGACCCTCCGCCAAGGACCCCCTCGAAAATTAACATTATCACAAAGACAAGCAACGAGGGAAGGGAAAGCAACGATGATCGTCCAGTCTTGTATCACTATTACCAAAGACACCAGTAAAGACCACTACCCTTTGTCTTTCAGGACCTCGGCTGGGTCGAAGCTCTTGGCTCAACTTGTGATTGAGCGTCCGTCGTTGACAGCAAGGATCAAATACTGGTGTGGTCTGCTGGTTGATAATACCATATTTTCGTAAGATCGTGTGGGTTGTGAGGGCGACTTTCTAGTCCAATGCTCGTTTCAATAGTGGCTAGTGTATCAGTCCACCTCTGTGCTACAGAGACACTTACAGTGACGATAGACCTGCTTTCCAGTGCTGCCTGCTCGGCTGCCTTCAATGAACTGCCCATGATCGGATCCCATTTACAGCGGCTTTCAGAACGATTCCGCCGACAATAGTCAGTGGACTCTCTTTCATAGACTCTCGCCGATGTGCTCATTTCTTGTCGATGTTTCTCTTGCACAGCTCGATTGAAGTGATGGAGAGATTGTTTGTCAGAGGCCTTCTCTCAGGGAGTTTATCCCCGGCGATTTTGTCGTTACTCCTGTCAGGTTCATAACCTCCGTTATCACAATATACGCGTTGTTTGGTGATGACATCAGAGTTAGTTCAACGTCACAGTCGGCCGATACCACCTTCGACGTGCTCACTTCGATCTCCTTGGTCATATTCGTCATCGAGGTAATTTCCCCGTCACCATGATGATGATTGAAATTTTTTTTGGTGGTTTCAGGTGACAGCGGCGTCCGTCGGCAAGGAAGGGTATATCTGGTCCTTTTTCTTCTTCCTGGACTCCTTATCCACAGCATCACTCATACTGGATCTAACCTTCGTCGCCGAAGCTTTGTTCGGTGGCGGAGGTGGCAGCAGCGATGCCAGAGTCGCGCGGGCGGGGAGGGCCAGTCGGGCCGGCACCAGGGCAGGAAGGGTCGTCAGAATAATACGACTAATCCGTTTATTGAGGATCATCAAGCTGTACAAGGCCGCGCTTGAAACCAACAATCATCAACACAAGATGCGAAGATCGTCAACAGCGTCCCAAGTGTCCGCTGAAGGCCACAGCAAGGGTGCAGCGAGCCCGGCTGAAGGAAAACCGGAGGCCGATAATAATACCAATAAGCGACGAAAAGGTCATTTGCACGCCCTTGTGGCCGTCGAAGATGACGTGTTATCGAACGACGACAAGCATGAGGACGAAGAAGCCATGGGCGACGAGAGTCGGGTGGGGAAGAAGCTATCTGAGCTCACAACGAGGAAGGTAATTTTATGCTACAAATACGTTGTTAACCGTATAATATGATATCTTAGGTTATACTGCTGGTCCTGGCTATGCTGTTTCTGATACCGCAGTTCGAGGTCAACGGGCACTTCGAGGATATGTCGACCAGTCCACAGTAAGCCTGGGGATTCTGTCGCCACGTCAATGATGTTTCTCCAAAACGTGCCGCTACTTCCGACGGCCAAAGGTGAAGCTAATCCAGTACGGATTTTATTGCGATCCTCCGCTAGAGGTAGAGCTCGTCGTGAGCTTACTGTCGTCCGTGACGCGCCTTGGTGGGCTGTACGTTATACACGAAGTGTGAGACGACTGTAGGCTGCTGCCGACCATTCCTCCAGCTGAAATAAATGGTCTCAGTAATTAGCAGATTTGAGGTCGACCTCGGCAGTAGGATAGTTTTTCTTACCATTTGAAAACGCTTTCATTCGCTTACAATTCAAGTGTCAACTGGCCGACTGTTTTGACTGCCGTGCCTTGTTATTCATCAATCGATAGGGTAGTTCACGCTCCCGTTTTGTTGTTTAGAATACAATCGGAAAAATATAGTAGTATCTAGACTAACGTAAGGCGAACCGGAGCTTTTTGCGGGGTCAACTCGCCGCGCGCACGCTTCGACATTAGATATTTTGTAAGGGGATTCTTGTTATTAGATATGCTGTTGATAATATATATCGCACCTGGAGCATGTACGTTGACAGCTGCATCCAGCTGAGGGAGGGTACCATCAATGATACCAAAATAAAAGATATCATGAGGTGAAATAGATGAAGAACAGCGGTTTTCTTTATCATCAGTTTTTAGGGAGGGCTACGAAAGGGAACTACTCAATTTTATGTATTATCACAACCCTCACAGTGCGGAGCAATCCTGTCCTGACGGAGATCTTTGCCTTGGGCATACGTGAGAAAATCACCAAAAAATCATCTTAACGTTATGAATCATTTTTAGGTATCGACAGTTTTATTTTTGGATGAGCTATCATCACACAGGCCCTCATGATGACGAATGCTTGAAGTACTAGTCTGCGCGGAAATTCTCTTTTCTTTCATTTTTTCGATTATTTAGTCATCCGCAACCCACCCTGCTGAGGACGAGCAACAGCGATAATGACGCTCGTGGGAATGACACGGGGATCATAGAGCCGGGCGGTGCTAGCGGAGATTACATTATGAGTGAGTGGCGCTGGGTCGACTGTGAGAACTGGCTGGTTGAGAACACAACACCCGGGTTTTGCCATCTGGAATTCGATATTTCGTCTGCTGTCTTCTTATCATCCGCCACTCTAGCTTCAGCGTAGCTTCTTAGCTGAGCCGCTCAGCGATATAGACATTACAGAGTCATTGGGCGTGTCTCAATTGTTATGGTATTACTATGATTGCACGATCAGATACCGGGACAATACCAGTGGAAACTCTCACCAGGCTAGCTGCCCCTTGGGACACAGTTTGTGCTGACGAAAATGGTATAATACTTGATGACAATTTTAGAAGCGGTGATGGAAATAATATTACTAAATACTGTCCCGAAGAATATCTGCGGTTCACGGAAAGAGTCCGATATTTGCCGCTGTTCCAAGCCAACAGTGCCGGCCATATGGCGCATTACATCGCGCATGAGGATGATCATTATCATTACTACTTTGAGATCATCATGGACCAGAGATCTTACACGCAGGCCTCGGCGATACTGAATATCATTCAAACCCTTTTCATATGCGTTTTATTAGGTAATAGTAGTAGTGGCTGCCTTTGGATCGCACTGCTTTCCACTTTCTCAGGTGGAGGAGCGTTGTTCTTTTCGAAAGATGCGAATGATTTGGTATTACGTCCGATTGAGAGGATGGCTAATAAAATGGATAAAATAAGACTGTAAAGGATGCTGATCAGCGCGATGATGATTCGGATGTGGTGTGTGGTCAGGAATCCTCTTTATGCTACGAAGCTGGGTGATGATGAGCATAAGCGGGAAATGGCGGAAAAAGAAAAATTGAAAAATGAATTTTCTAAGGCTAGCAACCCAGTTGCGCGATGGAGAGTTAAAAGGAAGATAACGGAAGCGTCGAGTAAAGGCGGAGCGAGGTAGTAATGATATTATGCTGTTGATAGTTGTATTTTCCACGGACGGTTTGCGCAGGGGAGAGCCGCTAGAAACTGTTATACTGGAGAAGACGATCATCAAGATTGGCGGTCTGTTGGCTGTAGGGTTCGGTGAAGCTGGCACTGAAGTTATAGGCCATAATATTCGAGGTAGTACTACGGGGGCCTCACCCGTGATGACTATGGCGCTAGTCGGCGTCCTTTGTGCTGAGAGACGTGGCGATTTTACGTTGCACAGTTCGATGTATAAGGGAAGCTTCTAGCGGACTAGGACGCTGTGGAGCACTCACTGTCTTTCACGACGCGAAATATCTGCCGAGTAGTTTGACGTAACGTGGATGGCCACAGGGCAAGAATAATACTTTTGCCATGCCGAAAGAGTTTTAGATAAGACTTGCTTTGGAAATGCATAGCTTTGTTGACCTCTCGGCAAGTTACCGTCGCTCAACTCGGTCTTGATGAGAGACTTATGGCAGTTGGAATCCTCGAGCCGCTATTCTGGAGGCTGATTGGTTTTTCTCAGGTGGAGATAGCGCCGCTGTAGACCCGATGGTTTCGGGGTCGAGAGTAGAAGCTATTATTGGCTTTTGCGATATACGGCAATTTAATGTCGCTACGGAAATCTTGCAGGACAAAATTATGTTATTCGTCAACCAGGTAATGAAATATGTAGATTGATCCTAAAAGTGAAAGAGTAACGCACAATGAGTGTAAGAGTTGATGTAAAATTAGGAAAATTTTGAAATGAAAACGTAAAATCGAACTCAGCAGAGAAATAAAAAATTTCGGTAATAACAGAAAAGATAGAGTAAATCTCTTCATTCGTCAGATCGGCGAGATTGTTCATGGCATTGCGGACGAGTATCACGGGGTTGCCAACAGAAATCTGGGTGAAGCGTTTTTGATGGTATGGAGATTGCCTTTCGCCGAGTCCCAGGAAAACAAAAAAGTCGAAGCGAAGCGGCAAAAATTGGCGGACATGTCAGTCATGTCTTTTGTGAAGATATTGGTGGCGATTAATAAATCGCCAGTCCTCGCGGAATACAGGCATCATCCCGGTTTACTGGAACGGCTGGGTGATGACTATCGAGTGACCATGGGCTTCGGTGTGCACGCTGGTTGGGCGATCGAAGGGGCGATCGGATCCGAGTTCAAAATCGATGCTAGCTATTTATCGCCCGAACGTGAATATGGCCAGTAGGCTGGCTGCTGCGACGAAGCAGTATAAGACTAATATATTATGTTCTGAGGTTTTGATAAAGAATATGTGTTCAAGCCATATGCAGAAGTACTGTAGGGTGATCGATAATGTGACGGTGAAGGGGTCCAATGTACCGGTCAGATTGTACACGATTGACGTCGACTATCTTTCCTTGCCCGTAGCTGATTCAGAGACGATGGATAGTCATCTTAGAGGAGTGCTTTCCAGGACGAACAGCGCGCAAGCTCAAGTCCTTGATAGTAACAATGGCACTGTTGTCCGAAAGCACGGCTCATTTGCGAGCTCGAATGGCAGTGTTACTGGTATGAGGCGAAAAAGAAGAGGAGGCACAGCGGACGTCGACAGAGTAATAGAATCGCCGGCGCTGTAACACCTCCGCATGGCATCCACAATAGAACAATTAATAAGTCCAAATTGAGGCGAATGAGGGAAGCGAAGAAACAGAAGAAGTGGAGCGAGGAATATGTCGTAGCTGACGCCTGGGAGAACGATGAAGACCTCGTTCTTGCACGGAAAATTTTCACGCCGACGTTCCTCGGAAAATTTGGTGCGGCGTATCGGAATTACGAGGCTGGTGAATGGAAGGCTGCCGCTTCGACATTGACCGAGACTAAGGATATGTTGGGGTATGAGGATGGTCCAAGTGCGGTTCTCCTGAAGTTTATGAGATCGCATGATTGTGTAGCACCGAAGGACTGGGAGGGGTATCGTGCTCTTACGGAGAAGTAGTGGTATCATTAATGTTGTCCATGATGATGATCATTGTGATAAGGTTGTGTCCCTTGATGCGATTGTCTTGTTCATAGTAGTCCTTTACAGTCGATTCAGTCAATAACATCTCCCAATCAAACATCGAGGAATACTCTCTTGAGATAGACGAATGAGCTCGATGTGACGCACAAGATTTTCTCTCTTGAGCACAGACTTTGATGATTTCTCTTTGACTTGATGAACACAGCCTATCAAAAGGCTGAATTGATCCCCTCAGAAAGGTACATCGGTGGTGCTAGTCTAACTAAGCCGTGCTGTCGCGACGCACGACAGCACAGCAGTCTAACTAACGCCGACGTCGGCGTTGGATTTTCAACTCACACGCACAAGATTTGCGCTGGTGGAACCTGAGGTGTTGTTGAGCTATCATGCGCGACTCAAACCATTACTAGAACACGACAGTGGTGACTTTCATCGCAGCTAGTAAAACGTGGTCTATCTTTCAACCGGTACTGAAGGAAAAGTTCCTACTGGCACTCGGAACTAGGGACTGTGTGGACTTGAAATCACAGCTGTGCGTTGGGATACGCTCAACGTAGTCCTGCGCGCGAGGATAGTCTAGTTGAAATCATCCCCCTGCGACGAGAGTTCACACTCCGGGGCACAACCTGAGCTGGCCTTGACAAGCCCGACGTACGAGCACTCAGTCTTTGCGGATTGGCCAACCTCCCGAGACGCCGACGACGAGTTTGGTGGGACTGAACGATTGAGGTATGGAATCAAGTAACTTGATTCCATACCTCTTTTGACAAAGGGTTCTGCATTGCACTCTGATTCGGCGTACCGTCAGTAGACTTCTTGCACACTACTAGCTTGAGTCCTGCCCGAATTGGCGGGCTGATGGTGACGGGCCAGGCTTATCGAGCCCTATTGTGACTCTAGTAGCGTCTAGCTCCGACCTTCCAGTGTCACCAGTCTGAAAGGACTGATTTAACAGTTCGTCGTCACATGGGGTTAACTAGGCTAAGATATGGGGACAGTCAGCTTGTGTGCGGAGGGGACGGGGCACCGGCCACCAGTCACAAATACGCCTGTCACCACCAATCTTTGCGTCTTCGGTTGATTGAATGGAATGCAGTGGCACAGACGAGCAGGCCCAGTGTTCGGAGAGGTTTGTCGTAGGTCATGCAGTAGAGTGTCGCAGAGCTGAAAATAGTTTCCTGCTAGCTCATCGGGTCACATGCAAGGTGTCTTGAAACGGGAGTGCAAAGCGACTGTCTCAGTTGGCACTGTGCGAGTTGTAGTGGCGAGCCAAGTGCCACCGTCTCAAGTGGTCATGCCCGAACTGGGCCAGGCCTCCCAGCCGTTTTTGTCCGACCTGCCACCGACTCAGTTGGCAGTTTTGGAATCTGTGGCGTACGGGTTGACCACTGTCCGAATTGGCACTGCTCCAGTTGGGATACACCCGGCGCTTCAGCCCAGTGAGTCCCACCATCTGCGCTCTAGGAAAAATACAGCGAGATCTCCACCCACCAAAGCCTGTCTGCACGCCTGCCCATAGCGAACCAGGCTACTAGCGACTAAGCTAGATGCACGCGTACTTCAGAGACGAAGTCGAACGCGAACGAGTGGACTCCGAGTAGCGATTCTACTATGATCGTCTCGCGAACTCCGAATATATCTGATATACAGCATCGCCATCGCAGTAGTGAGATGCTCATCTCTCCTTGAACGTTGCCTTGCATGCTGGGATAAGCGCCTTTCAGGGCCGACGACCTGGCATCATATGATCGCTGTCGGTTACTGATTGATCTTCGTTCTAGAAGAGTCTCGAGCCGAAACTCCTCGACCTCGCCATCACCGGCTAAGGGTTCTCTGTTTCTCCTCGACACCTTTTCCCCCGCTCAACGGATCCCGTTAGGCGACATGGGCGCCAGTCACTGCTCGCTCACATCGTTGAACGATGATCGTTCAGCTCATTTCTCATAGCTCGTAATGACTTCAGCTACCAAGCTCCGCTCTAGTAACCTTCGCTCTAACTGGCTCCGTCGCAGCTTCTTGTTCGCCCTCATCACCCAAGTGGTGACGGTGATATCTGTGGATGACACCGCTGATTATCCTAGAGGTTGCCGTGGTGGCCCCGTTACAGTAGACGGCGTTGACTACACCTCTATGGTGCTACCGGAAGGTTCCTGCGCTTACACTATGAAGGGTTACGACGCGGATGGTACTTATCGAGAGAGTGTCGGGGTAGAGCTCGCAAGCAACGCGCCCGAAGAGAGGGGAACCCTGAAGTTAGAGCTCAAGATTCTGGGCGATTCCGAACAATTTGATACACCAACTATCAGTGTGGAGACTAGTGGACAGGTGGCCTTGGTGACCGAGGATGACGGCGTGAAGTTCACTTGGTCCACTTTCTCGGACGATCTTAACTACAGATCCGATCAGGATGGATATGCCAGGGCTGAAAGGCGTTTCTCTATCAGTGCGCTTATTCCCGATGATGGCATAACTTTCACCAGCCGCTCTTACTCTGTCACAGGAGTCGCTAATAGCAATGGAATAAATCTGTACGGTAGTCGAGAGGACGTTGGCACCGGCCCTCTACCTCTCTCAGTCATGCAGAAAGTGAGCTTCAGTAGAGTCATTGGAGGTTGGCGTTTTCATCTCGGCTACCGAGCGGTTGGTAAGTATACCTCTGCCCAAGGCACGCTCTGAGTCTTATAATGCCTCCGTAGATGTTGTTGAAGGCATTTTGTATGGCTGATTGTGGAAGCTTCTCGTGAGGTCTTATTTTCAACCGAGGTTCTCAAACTGAGAGCTTCATTCTACTTCGCTTTTATTTCTACCATCAACACAAGGTTGATCTTCTGGCATAGGAACAGTCCGTTCCGAACGGAGATGACATCACTTCTTGGCGGCCCAAAAACTGTCCTCCCACATTAGTTATCGAGAGGTTTCAATGATGGGCTCAACGGTTGAATGCATCAGCTCATTCTCCGAAGGCTGCGGCTTTCACCTCGCACGTTGAAAGGAATTGCGTTTCGGGAGTCTTTCGAGTTACTGCGTCTCATCATCCTGCGGCAGGATCCTTGAAACGTTTCGGCGGTTACGTCATGGCTGATAGTCATGGACTGCCGAGTGACCATGGACTTCGGTGCACACGCTGGATGGGCGATCGAAGGGCTGATTAATTCCAACCCCATGAAACCCTCTGGCTGCGGGGATTGGGAGTCGGGGCGGTGGCCGCGACTAACCTGAAGGCTGTGAGGGTAACAAGGGATCTACGACTGCGCTCCCTGTTGGCTTACGCCAGCGGTTCAAGCGATCACCGCGCACAGCGGGTACACAACCCCTCTGTGGGTAGCAGGCAGCCCAGCGATGGCCTACAACACGGATATCGGAGTAGGTCCAAGCTCACTCGAAGTCTTTGTTGATGGGTTGGGTGGGATTGATCGGCTCACGCAGAGCCGCCAAAATCGTTGACCAATGAAACGTTAACGGCAAGCTGACAGGCGAAAGACGGCTTTGGTTCACGCGATTCACTGGGCCGCCTCCCTGACGTCGAGAAAGATGTACGGGACGTTACAACTCGACGATGCTCAGTATCACGAGAAGCTTGTAGTCTTTTTACTCATACGTGGAACGCAGGGCCAAAGGGAGCTTGTTAGAAGGATCTTGGAATACAGCTAAAGCCCAGGCTACTCTGCACGCGTAAACACAGGCGGAGCGTAACAATCAGCTACTCTCATAGTACCCATCCCACAAGCTTCCTTTGGCCTTGTGTTCCACCTGTAAGTAAGAAGGATACATCAGCCCTCCTGGGTCTACCTCGGCGACATCGATGTAAATTATCCACCGCCGAATACGAATATGGCTAGCAGCCCGGAATGACTCAGGTCACCACGGGACAGAAAGGCGGAGTAGCACAGCTGAAGGAGCCGCGAGGAGTGCTAACCGACTTGGTACCGGTCTCAAGAGAGCGCGAGCGGACAGATCCACCATGGGAGAACATGTAGCCAAGAAGGCGAAGCGTCCACGAACGTCGTGGCACGAAGGAAGAAGGAGTTCTTTGGGACCACGGGACACGTGCTGTCTCTACGTAGCCAACCACGCTAGTCGAAAAATCGGACACAGTTGCTCCACTAACGCTTGTTACGGACCTGAGCTACCCCTGCTCTGTGCTCGGTCCTACGGACTGTGCCGCTCAAGAAGGATTCTCTTCGGGCTAATGTACGCTCCAAGAATATTCGACGATCATACCACCCAGTGAATCCAGTCGGTACGCAAGCACATAGCTGGCTGGGCTAAGGGCACGCGTTCTACGGCTGCGGAATCACTCCCGAACCATGGGAATCAGAAGTGCGACGTACTCCTAAGCACAACCTCGGGGTGAGCAACAACCTGTAGCCCATCTGCCCACGAGGCCCCTTCGACCGTGCCGCTCATGTCCTCCACGCCCCGATTATCAAAAACAGCATGTTGTTTCTCAGGACTTGCTTCCTTTGCTCGGTCGACTCGACAGGGAAGCTCGGCTGAATTGATCAGCTCATTTTTCATAGCTCGCAATGACTTCAGCTACCAAGCTCCGCTCTAGTAACCTTCGCTCTAACTGGCTCCGTCGCAGCTTCTTGTTCGCCTTCATCACCCAAGTGGTGACGGTGATATCTGTGGATGACACCGCTGATTATCCTAGAGGTTGCCGTGGTGGCCCCGTTACAGTAGACGGCGTTGACTACACCTCTATGGTGCTACCGGAAGGTTCCTGCGCTTACACTATGAAGGGTCACGACGCGGATGGTACTTATCGAGAGAGTGTCGGGGTAGAGCTCGTAAGCAACGCGCCCGGACAAATAGCGAAAATGAGGCTACAGATGAACGTTCGTGGCAACCCCGGCTCTTTCGATACTCCGGCCATCAGCGTGGACACCACTGATGGAGTTCAGTTGGAGAGGGAGGTCGACGGTGTCACGCTTCGATGGTTCTCCGAGCCCGGCTTTCGAACCTTCAGCCCGAGCGACGACGGTTACATCAGAGTCTTCATTGGAACTAACTTCTTCGCTTCGACTCCACGTGAGAGAGCCTTCACCGGACGTTACTCCATCGCGGGTGCTGTTAACAGCGATGGTATGAATCTATATGCCGCTCAAGAGGGTGACGCCCTCAGCACTATGGGCCTCTCTGTCGTGCAGAAAGTGAGCTTCAGTAGAGTCATTGGAGGTTGGCGTTTTCATATCGGCTACCGAGCGGTTGGTAACTATACTTCTGCCCAAGGCACGCTCTCGTCTTATAATGCCTCCGTAGATGTGGTTAAAGGCATTTTGTATGGCTAATTGTGGAAGCTTCTCGTGAGGTCTTATTTTCAACCGAGGTTCTCAAACTGAGAGCTTCATTCTACTTCGCTTTTATTTCTACCATCAACACAAGGTTGATCTTCTGGCATAGGAACAGTCCGTTCCGAACGGAGATGACATCACTTCTTGGCGGCCCAAAAACCGTCCTCCCACATTAGTTATCGAGAGGTTTCAATGATGGGCTCAACGGTTGAATGCATCAGCTCATTCTTCGTAGGCCGCGGCTTTCACCTCGCACGTTGAAAGGAGTTGCGTTTCGGTAGTCCTTCGAGTTACTCGGCCAACGTCCAATCGATCAAAAGTCAAAAGTCATCGACGTCACACTACAATCTTCACCACCGTTCCTACTACTGACAAATCGACTTGTCAGGTCTGCGGATCCTGATCCGCGGACCTGCGTGATGATCCGAGAACACCATTGATCTGGGCTCTTAAATGTTGCCTCTGCGAAATCCTAGGTATCAGATTGGGCCCCTGATCCGACGGTGTCTTTCACTGAACCGTGAGCAACCGGTGTGGTTCCCAGGCATGGCATCAACGGTTGATTCGATCCGCGGGTTGTGAGCCTGATTCGTGGATGATCCCCTTCATCCTGATTCCATCATGACGAATAATACTGGAAAAAATTCCGAAAAGTATTGGAAAGAATCAATATTCGAATGAATAACCAAATGATTTCGTTCTCTGGCTCACCCGTAGATCGGGACCCGTTTACCGGTTCAGGGGAGGACATTGGCCCCCATGCGCTACCATCGCATTGGAGACCATCAATATTGGCAAGCCTTCAAAGGGGCCTTGAAGACGGTGCTATAAGAATGTTGATACTGTCGAGACTGGACGAGTCTCAATGAACTTCACAATATTAGGAGCATTCGTTCTTCGTTTCAGTAGATTGCACGAGAGCAGCCCCTTAGTCGTCCCGCGTGGAGTAATGGTGGACTGATAACTCAAGCTGAGTTACCCCATAAATAAAAGCACGGTCAAACATCATGTATTGAAGATGACCAAGCGAGACCAGATCAGGGGGCTGGCCAAAAAGCAATTACACAAAAAATCGAACACTTGTCAAACGTTCAGTGATAATAAGTGCACAAGGAGGAGGAGGAGGAACTGATACATGGATGATGCAGGATCATCACCAGCGGAGTCATTCTGGCCATCATCATCATCATCATCATCATCATCTATCAACCCAGCTGGGATTGGATGGCATCCTGATCGACGTAGATCAGCTCAATTTCGCGATCGAACGCCTTTACAGTGAGTCGGTCACCCGGAGCCGGGCGGATAAAGAAGCTCGTGCCCAGCAGTTCGTGCCAGCCTTTAGAGTAATACTTACCACGAACCACCAGCGCATCTTCGATCGTCGTGAAGCGTCCACTGTCATCTTGTGTTGTAAGCATGGCATGCTGGCATCCGTCGGGTTCGGTTTTCAAATTCAATACGGCCAGAAAACTCACATATTGACCATCTATGAGAGGTCTACGAACGAAACCGGTCGGCTTCGCACTTTCGTCTTTCACCTGGGCTCCCTTCAAAAACGGCAGAGCTCCCGTGGCATTCACAGCTCCTTCAAAGACAAGATCGACTGGCGTGTTGAATTTGGTAGTATTCCCCATTAGTCCAGTGAACCGCATCCAAAGTAGATTGTTAGCTCTGGATCACCCTCGGTGTTTCTATCCTTCGCGCACAGAAGGGCGTGTTCACCTATTTTACCATCTTGGATTGAAAAAGTCTGGCGAATTACCTTCGCTATCTGGCGTGAGAAGTAGTAGCACTTGGCAAGACCATGATTGGATTTACCGATCATGTACGCCGCGGGCCTCAACTCGAAAAAGTTGGTGATGAAATTCTTGTTGTTGTGGGATGTATCGAGGATGTAGAAGTGGGCAGTAGCTGAGTTCACTCCGTAGCTGACAACCATTCCGGCCGATTCGATTTTCCCGGCCAGCTCGGGGGGTATCACGCCCCAGCTGTACACGCCAGGAGGGACATCACGTGCAGACGGTATGATTGCCGGCCTGCGGCCTTTACCATGCTCGACTGCAGAATCACTGCCAACCGATGCACCGGCCAGGCAAACCTGGAGGAGACCCAGAATGGTGAGGATGTTATAGAAGGCACTGCCTTCCAGGTAGACATTTCGGCACATGGATTAAATGCCTGACAATCGGTCCTGCCAGGAACGTCCGGAGTTTGAATATTCACCGAATATTGGTAGAAATGATCTCCAGTAGAGACATGGTTCCGATGACCTTCATCGTGGAGATTCTCCTCGATGAAGGTCATCGGATTAGCGGTCAACCTAGGAATGGGCCTCAAATTATCGTATACTACATTGTGTGGTCTACACACTAGAACACAGTATATAGTGTACACTGCATAAAAAGTTACTCTATGAATCCAGGCTACGGATTTATTCAGTTCTTTGGGTTCCAGAGGCTGACTTATCCTAACTTGAGATTTCCCGAGTCCATCGCTGAATGAGCTCCGGCAGGATGAGCTCATTAAGCGGGGGTCTACGAATCGTATAATACGATTACGCGTCGTACAATCCACCACGCGGGGGTCCGTAGCTGATGGCCTTTCACAAGCCTGAACTAGACATACCCATCAATTCAGAGAGCAACAGTCCCAGTCAAGGCAACACATGCTCGGCCATGTCAGCATGACATTGTCACAGACCGGACCCTGCGGGGAGATTCTCGAGTGCGCTTGTAAATTGCGTAGGCGCTTAGTTACGTCTGATAAGCGATCGATAAATCAGTGGAAGAATAAACGAGACGCTAGAAACTGGGGTCCATCACACTCGCAGGCTGCAGCGAGGTTGAACATTCCCGACTTCACTAGTATGCATTTAACAAGCGACCGAGCTTGACGTCTCTCTAGTTGGTCGAACGGATTGCAAGCGGCAGGCTGGAGTGCCGCCAAGCCGACTGGGACGAGATTCTAAGGGAGGCAATGAGACACGAACGGACTTGGAAACTCGAAACAGGGACTCTCTCAAATCCCGAGGCAACTCACACCGCTCCGCTGCGCTCGAAACAGAGTATTTCCATCACGGACTATACAAATCAATACGCCTTCCCTTGTAGCGTCGTTGATACTAACGTCACCCAATCCACAACAAGTGACGGGCCACAACCACGGTATTTCACACATGGTGAGTGCCTCAATTGCATAGAATTGCACGAATAACGGTGAAGGGGGTAACTGTCCGTGAACCAGAAGGTTGTCGTCTCCCAGGCGCGCACACCATCGTTTGTGAGATTGCCTTCTGCTAGGCTTAAGTGATTTACCATTGATCTGTTCATACGTTATTGAGATTCACTTCTCTTATATCTGGGTATTGTGTTATCTGGATTACATGGTGGAGGACTCGGGCATCGATCCCGGTGCCTCTCGCATGGCAAGCGAGTCTTATAACGCCTCCATGGATGTTGTCAAAGACATCGTGTAAAGCTAATCGTGAGAGCTCGCCGTGAAGCCCTGCGTCTCGCCAATGGCCGATCCGTGGAAGTTCTCAACTCGTCGGCATCACATCATGATGCTTATCGGGATGTCTACCACTGACGGCCTGACTCCCCCAAGGGAAGCTTCGCCTGTTACATGATTACGATCCTACTCGTGACCCGCTCGGGTAGCGTTGAGATGAAGGTGATTTCGAGCCTTCAAACCACGGAACGCCTGCATGTGTCGCCCTTCGTAACTCCCCGAAGAGCCGCATGGAACTCTCCAGTGTGACAACGCTCTCGCCAGGTATAGTCTTCGGATGGAAACTTCTACTCCAGATCTATTAGGTCATTGCCTGAGGCTCAGGCCCTGGGCCTCTAGCGGCTAGAGTCTGGCCCAAGAATGTACGGTTATTCTCGGTACTCTAGCGGAGCCGGATACATATGTTGCACAATAATCAGGGGCAGGAAATCAAACATGTTTCCTCTTCCTTCAGTTGGCTGTTTGCAAAAGACTGTTTGTACACCCTCTTCTCATCCAGTCACCCTCAAGTAGCCCTCGCTAGGAACTAATCCGCCTAGCAAGATCGTGTCAACTCGGAAAACTCCTAGTAAGGAAACTAATCGTACGTGAGAATCGTGCAAGTCATTTCCGCTCGGCAATCCATTCCTTAACATCGTCAAAAGGTCTCTTCGACATGCAAGCCGGTTGACCTCCAAAAATCACATGTGTATACCTAGAGTTCAAAGCCTTTCACCAGGAAGCCGAGGGAAACTGGTCACCTGTTCCCGGTCTCCTCATCCGCGTCATACATTCTTATACTCTTGTCTTCGCTCGAACACCGTCTGAAAAGCTCCTCGGAGCTTGCGGAGGAGGTCACTTGATCGTACTTCCCATGTAAAATCTGAGAGGAGGGTATCCAAGGTCGCAGCATGCTCTACACGAGTCACCAAAACAGGCGTCTTGAGGTCCTCCATGTGGTCGCATATCCAATCCTGAGCGGCGAGTATCGCGAGAGCTGAGCCGAGGCGAGGTTTGCTGGGGTAAAGCAGCTTGTTGTTCTTGCCTGAATCATTCGGCATTCCGAGGAATTAGCTACAGTCGAGGACTCACGAGAATAGTCCGTAAAATCCTTGTCGACGAAGCACTTGTCGAGTATGTCTTTGGTCGGAGTAATCGGCGCCTTTGGCATCAACGCGCCGAGTTTTCGGAATGTGATTTCTGACATGAAACTATCTGAACTGTCGAAAATATCAGAATTATTTACCAATGAATTTCGGAGGTTTTATGGCTTCATCCACTTTCACCATTGGACTTACCAAAATTACCCCATCAAAAATTTTAGGTCTGAGAAAGAAGGAAAATCTCGAGGTGAAGCAGCGGTCGAGCTGACCTTCGCATAGCCGAGTGGCAGACCAGGCTTCCGCCCAATGATACTCCCAAGGCAAACATCGGCACCTTCATCTCGACTCTGTCCTCGAAGTCTTTCTGGAGGGGCTTGGCCACCTGAGAGGTCGGGAGAAGCGCTGAGGGAAACGCCGCCGAGGGGAATGGACGGGGAAGTCTGCGAAAATACTCGAATCACCGTCGCATCAAGCTCCCTAAAATCTGGGAAAAAATCTTCGTAGTAGAACTGATCTTCCCCGAGCGAAGGACTCGCTAGGCGGAACCACACACTCCTGAAGGCGATTGGCTAGCGCTGCTTACTTTATCGATGAATTGCTCTGTAGCCTGGAGATGAGCCTCCCAAGACGGTATGTACCTGAAAGCCGACTAGAAGGGTAGGAAAAGGGGATAGCAGCTTACCACCAAAGGCCGTCACTCTTCCCGGCGGCAGGCTGGTCGAACAGGATAACCGTGGCTTTGTTAGTGTGGCGTAGAACTCTGAGAAAAATACTTGAGAATCGAACTACGCATTCCGAATGACTCACCTCGCATGATTGTGCATGAGAAAATCAGAGTGGTCAGAATAGCCGTGATAACCAACGATCATGCAGGTCGGCTCTTCACCCTCGGGGAGATGGTAAATACGGTACCTGATCTCAACTGTATGTTCTGTTTTTTCGACCAACAGCGCCGTCTGACCATAGCCCGATATCTTGGCCATCTTGCTGTACTGTAACCATACCGGTCTTCTCCCAACATCCTCTCTCGTCTTCCTCGTTGAGTAGGGGCTCTTCTGGGTGAGGATGGCCGTCCTTTTCGAAGGCTTGACGCCTGAGGGAGAGCTGTGACTATCTCACCAATCACGAATGGTGTTGCTCCACCTGCCAACGCCTGTTGAGAAGTCGGGCTTGGCTCGACGATCGCAAAGATTCATAGTGCAACGATGAGATGATGAAAACTAGCAGCGGACATGATCGGGTGCTTCAGAGACTGCAGCACTCGAGAAGTCGATATAGTAGGCTAGCCTACGGGCCCCATTATGGTGCCTGCAGGTCGGTGCCTCAGTCCCGAATTTGTCGCAACAACGGCTGATTTTCGCCGATACAACTCCATAGTGACCTCAACTGATTCAGATAGTAGTAACATCAGTTTCGTAATACCCCAGAAATACTTTTCGAACCACCTCGACCCCCGCAATGCAATTCGGTTTGTGTAAAAACTACGTAAAACTAAGAACCCCCTTAGCCCCTCCACTAACACCACGCCATGGTGATCATGGTAAAACGTTACCAATGTATGTTAAGTAGTGCGCGTGCAAGTTTTAAGCGCACATTAGTTCGTTGAAGCCTCGGTGATGATGCGACGCCTACTCTCCTGTCTCGAAGAGCTACTGAGTGCTTCAAAGCGAACGTAGCGGTCCTGGCTTTGAGCGTGCCATCAACTAGCGCACTAAATGATTTCCATGATGTATTGTTGATTGAGAAAGGGTCCAAGGGGCGGCAGCGGCCAGGCTATCTTGAGTGACTCAGATAACTCTAAGCGGAGTTGGATTCGTCGATGATGACACAATTGAACAGCACAGGGTGATTAACATGAATAAGGGCCCCAGAGAAGGTTAACATGTTGGGCCACTCGAACATGGCAAAAGCGCTGCCATTGGACTACCGGTCGTTGCTTCAGAATGAAACAACATGACAAAGCGATAACGACATCACCATTCAACTCAGCTGAGCTTCGAGTGCATGTACATCAGCGTAGACCATTTCTAATTCCACTCCAGGAGCTCTAAGAAGGAGATGATCAGCACCGGTCGGGCAGATGAATATTCCTGTGTTCTCCAGCTCGCAACAGCCCGTTGTAAGATAATCCTCAGCCGGGACCACCAAGACGTTCTCAAGTGTAGAAAATCTCTCGTTTCCATCGTGTGAAGTGAGCATAGCCCTCTGTCGTCCATCATGTCGGGTCTCAAGATTCAATATGGCAGACAAATTCAAATAGTTGCCGTCCTTCATCGATTTACAACGGCTTGGGAAAGTCTCAACTGCCTTCGTGGGCGGACCGTCATCGCTCTCGTGAGGACCCCTCGGAGGCGCCGAAGCCCCTGTGGTTTTCTGATTGCCCGTGAAGTTTAGATCGACCGGCATGTTGAGCTGGTCGTATTTCTTGCGGACTCCTCGGACGGCATCCAAGTAGAGTACTAATTCTGGATTGCTCCTAGTGGACGTTTTCCTTGTGCAGAGAAGGGCATGCTCCCCTATCAAACCACTTTCCAACAATAGAAGGCGACGAAGCTTCTTCCCTACGTTACGTGCGAAATAGTAGCATCTCACTATACCATATCGGAAAAGATGGCTCGTGTACGACTCGGCCCTCAGCTCGTAGAATTCAGAGTGGAAGTACTCGCTCTTCTTGTTAGCCGGGATCAGGAAGTAAAAATGCGCAGTAGCCGAATTGAGACCGTAGGTGACCGTCATTTCAGCGGACTCGAATTTCCCAGCAAGTTCGGACGGGCACAGAATCCCAACTGTAGTTTCCGGGAGGAACATCATCCGAGGATGGTACAACTCTCAGCCTTGGAACACCGCGACTCGCGACGACAGAAGCGAGCGACGCGGTAGAGGGTAGACCGGCTACAAGGAGAAGTCCGGCGATTGTGACGTGACGAGAGGCGGACATGGCTGAATGAAAGCTCGAATGCTTGATAATGGTTGAAGCTGTAGATCATATTGCGCTGATCCTATCTTGCTTTGACAAGAAGCTACGCTGAAGCTAAGCTGAGTGGCGAATCATAATAAGAGGGTAGACGAAAGATCGAGGCCAAGCTCATCGTTGCTGTCTCTGAGCGTACCACTAACCACATTATGATATCTGGTATCGGGAGTCGAGTTTCGGGGAAGCCTGGAGGGGCGGCGGCGGCGGTCGGTTACCGGCCTAAGTGCCCCGAACGGCGTGGAGAACTCTGAGCTCAGTTGGCTTAGCCGATAAAAATACACTTCAACAGCACATGACAATGAGAAATAGATAATAGTGCGCGGAAAGGCTAATGGACGACGCTGTTGGCCGCCCGAACGTGAGGATAGAAAAAGCACGAAAAACTGATATAGTAACAACATAGTGTCGGGGCGGTCCGGAAATATTTACTGTCATTCAACTTAGTTCAGACTCGAGGGCATTCGTACCAGCGTAGACCATTTCCAGTTCCACTCCAGGAGCTCTAAGAAGGAGATAGTCAGCACCGGTCGGGCAAATGAATATTCTAGTCTTCCCCAGTTCACAACAGCCCGTTGTGGAATAGTCCTCAGCCGGAACCACCGGGACGCTGATGAGGGTGAGGAAGCGGTCGCCACCATCGTTCGAGATGAGCGTGGCGCATTGTTTCCTATCGGCTCCGGTTTCAAGCTGCAGTATCGCTGATGTATTCAAGTATCTGCCGTTCTTGATCGATTCACAACCCCTAGAGAGCCCTTCGCTTGTGCAAGGACCATCACCGCTGGCTTGAGGTACCCAAGGGAACGCTGACGCGGCATTGATGTTCTGAATGCCTCTGAAGATGAGATTGATCGGAACGTTGAGCTTTTCGTATCTTTTCTGCCTTCCTCGGATAGCATCCAAGTAGAGCACTAATTCCGGATTGTCACTAGTGGATGTATCCTTGGTGCAGAGAAGGGCATGCTTACGTACCGCACCGCCGCCAACCGACAGACCGCGCCATATCTTCTTCCCTATATTGTGCAGAGAGAAGTAGTGGCATTTCCCTACACCATAGCGGAGAAGATCTTCCTGAGCCTTGAGCTGATAAAACTCAGAATGGAATGGCTTGCTCTTCTGGGACTTGTCAAAAAGATGAAAGTGCGCAGAAGCTGATCCATGTTCATAGACGACCACCATGATCGCGGCTTCGAGCTCCAGCTCAGGCGGCACGGAATCCCAGAGGTATGATCCGGGAGGGACGTCGTCTGGAGATGGGGCAATACCCAGCCTGGGACCTCTAGAGCTCTCGGTAGCAGAACGCAGCGACAGAGTCGAGTATGGAAGGACAGATAGGAGGACCACGCTGACGATGCTGTGATGAGAGGCGGGCATGGGTAGGTGAGAGACAAGAACGCCCGACAAAAGTGGGGATGATCGAAGAGCGAACCAGAAGCGGAGCTACGCGGCGAATATTCCTGTTATCCGCTGTTTCAGAGAATCACCGAAGTCGATGCCTTGGGATCATCTCCTCAGCTCTCTCTCTGAGACTAAGGAAGCCATAGGATGAAGCACAAGCTGGACATTCAGCGCCATGAGTTCTCGTCAGAAACGCAGCCGTCTCCACAGAAGCGAAGGACTTGCTACAGGAGGAACTCCCCGCCGTGTTCATCATACCAGACGCGAATAAGAATGGTTATATCAGAGCAAGCTCGGAGGAGCGAAGATGGTCGGATTAGCAACCTGGAGAAGATCAACCGCGGGCTCTACAAGGCCGAGGGCTGCCGAGACACTAATTATGGCGCATCGAAAGAGACACGAAAGGTCATGGAAGTTGGTATTTTCCAAGTCTCGTCGGAACGGAGGGTGGTAGCCAAGCGCTTCCCTCCGCTGTGCTGGAGACGCCACACTTCCATGTTATGCAGGACACTAACCCCTCTCTGCAACGTCTCTTGCTGCTTGACCCGACCAGACGTCTCTTCCCCTCGACCTCTACTTACCCTAGGTAGCCGCTTGCAGGGACAGGGGGCTTCATCTGGCCTCCCTCAAGACTCTTGAGTCAAGAGGCCACCCATCGAAGAAATTCCTCGACTCAACACCATTGGACTGAACCAGCCCTGAGTGGCCGATTTATATGGAAGACCCTAGGCAGTGGGTGACACTTTAGGAAACCGTCTCTGAGTATTAGCGCTGAAGGAGCTCCATGATGATAACCCAGAACGAGGCGTGCAGACCTGCGCGTGGAGGCGAGTCGATTGTTGATGTCAAGTGAGCCGAGACCACAAACTCATCCAGAAGGACTGGACGTGGTAAACTCATCATCCAAACTACGCCCGCAGCGGTCGCTGCCGCAGAAGCGATGGCCTCAAAGTACAGTGACACTATCGAGCGGCAGCTGAGAACATCTCCACGAATCCATCGCAATGAAGAGAGGCCAATCTCCGTCTCTTGTCCTCGCTATCAACATCCTTGCTTCCTGCGTTCTGGCATTCCCAGGAGCCCCGCTTCGACCTAAGATTCCTCTCAGGTTTCAACTCGAACTCAAACACAGTGATACAGCCCGACGAAACCTAGTCGGAGGAAGGCACAGCGTAGTTACGCAAGATGAAAATAAAGTTCGGCTGTGTCAAGTCAATAGCGGACAAGTATATAATGCACTTATCCTTGATAACGGTATGCTGATCACTCAGCAGAAATATTATTGGAAATAACCGATGAGCGTCACTGAATTCATCGGAGCTAGTCTAAAACAGTAGCCTCAATTCCGAGGAGACGGGGCGGCGGGCGCCGAGGTGATCTGTGGTGTCTCTTGTGGCTGCGCGGGTGCAGCTGATGCGGGAGGATCCGCCCGGATCTTTCTCGCGCTGATCCAGGTGGTGATATCATTATAAACAAGCTTAGCCATTTCCACAGGCTCCGCACTGAAGAGCTCGTGAGCGTACCTACACCGAAAGTTCATAGCCCAAAGGTCCCGGGTTCAATCCCAGGTAGAGGCATTTTTCCTACTTAAGGCCGGCTTCTGCGCAGTCATCATAAACTTTAATGCACTTATCCTTGCTACCACAAAGGTCGTAAAGTAGCTTCGATCCATCCGGCGATGATATCTTATCATTACTAGCCTGCAGAATCTGAGAGATACCAAAATTCCGCGAGATGGTCGATCGCCTCAGTAGCATTCCACTTAGTGAGGAGCGGCGAAACTGATGAAGAAACCGTAAAAGTCAGACCGCTGCTGCTCATCAATAATCCTCAATACATCACTGGGCAAGTTCCACTGGCTCTCGGAGGGCGCAGTGACCCGATCTGAGGAATACTACCAGAATCGGCGTCTTCAACTGAGCGGCAGATTTCTCAATCGACTCTTGCCCAGCTTTGATAGACTTATTCGTCTTCATACGCAACGGGAGTCGCCACAGCAATTTGTTCTCCGTCCCTGAGAAAGGTCATCATTCTTCAGATCAGAACGAGCGTTCACGACTAGCCACAACGCTACTATCGAGGGAATGAGACGCCCTCCTACGATCCTTGAAGACCTATAGAGAACGAACGGAAGACAGCCCCAGACTTCCATTGCACGACATTCCGTCATACCACAGCTGAGAACGAGCGATAACGACTAGCCAAAGCACTACTATCGAGGGAATTAGACGGTCTCTTGTGGAGTCACTACTAACAATCACAAAGACGTATAGAGAACCACAGAAATGCCGCCCTCAACTTCCAATGCAGGACAGTTGGCCAGACTTCAGATGAGAACGAGTACTGACGACTAGCCAAAGCACTACTATCGACACAACTGGCCGTCCTCCTGTGGACGAACCACTTAAGTAAAGACGGCCCTCGAGTGCTAATGCAGGACGGTTCATCAGCCTTCAGAACGAGCTACAACGACTAGCTAGGATGCTACTATCGACAGAATGGTGCTCCACGGAGGGACTATCATCCGTAGGGATTTATAGAGAACCGCAGAGGACGGAAATGGTGTCTAAAGGGGCCATTTGTAGCCAGCGACACTTCCTCTATGGATCAGACGATCGTTCGGAAAACTTACTAGTGAAATCGGCGAAGTCCTTATCAACGAAACACTTGTCCAGACCGTCCTTCATGGGCGCACCAGGGTACTTAGGGAAAATTGGCCCTTCGCACTTGGCCAAGAAATCTGATCGAGAAGCTCCCTTCTGAGAAGCGTACGAGACGCAACGTTATCCGGAGAGACTGCCGGCTGAGCAAGCGTTGCCATCGGCATGGCAAACGCCAGATCGAACAGAATGATCCTAGTTGAATAATTGATCCAATAATTTAGCATCCCGGCCGAGGTAAAGTGACGACTCATACGAGTGAAACTTACTGGCGAAACCGCCGGCCTTCACTGCGTCTCCATCACGGACGAGAGGGCCGGCAAGAATGATTCCATTGTAGAGATCTGGTCTGATTTGGGGAAGGAGTGGTACGACAGCATGCACACCGTAAATGCACTTACGATTGCAAGGCCGAGCTGACTAGGACATTCGCCCCTACGGATTCGCCAAAGCCGTATATCGGCACAGACCGATGCTGTTCTTTTGACACTTTGTCTCGAAGAGGTACGACAACCTAAATTTTGATGGAAAAATTGCAAAACTGTGCCAACTAGCGGTATGAGAACTGCGAAATAACGCGGTTTGAAGGGAGTGACCATGACTCTACGTCGTCAAAACTGGTCGAATGGACTACTCATGAATTCTCTCATCGACAAAAACGGGCAGCTACAAACAACAGAGGAGCTAGTATGAGAACAGCTACGCACTAGTGCGGCAAAATGAGTTCGTTTTCGAGGTTCCGTTAGACAGCGAAGGCCAGCAATTCATTGGGGGGGGCGAGATTCACAAAAAGATACGCTCCCGAGAGGTAATACCTTTTTAACGAAAGACTCGCACAGTGCGACATGGTCGTCCCACGAAGGCATGTATCTGAGGGCTGTACAAGTGACCGAGCGGACAACCGGAAAACTGAATAGTACCCCCAACAGCCATCGCTACGTCCACAGCCAGGCTGATCGAACACGATCACTGCCGCCTTCTCGAAGTGACGGAGGCATCTGACGCGAAGAGACACTGGCACCCGGGAGTTCAACGCTGGTCGCTCTCAACCGCAGACGAGGTTCAGACGACATGAATAGTCTATCGGCTGCAGCCGGAGGCGTGGCTGATGCCATACAACGGTGGAGTCTGAGAGCGATATGGGCAGAGTGTGGTATTACCTTGCATGATTCTTGACTAGGAATTCTGAATTGCTCCGGTAGGGATGGAAGGTTACGATTATACAAGTAATGTCTCCTTCCGAGGCGGGGCAGTATGTCTTGTACCTAGAGCGCGTTGAAGATTTTTCAATTTCACGAAGTCATTTTGACAAAAATTCTATCAAAAATTGAATACCCTATCCCCCCATATACAACTCGCGATGAACGGCCGTCAACTTAGTGAAAAACCATAATCGGTCCGTCCCATGCTAGTACCATATTTTCACCGCATCAGAATCTGCTGATTTCCTGACGAGCACAGCATTTTCATACTGTGTGTAGTCTTGTTCATCCTTGTCCTTCAGTAGGGGCTCGGGAGGTGCTGAGAAGCTCTCAGGAGGGAATTCGAGACGCCTAAAAACAACTAAGCGTTGACTGGAGGAGAGAGAAAAAGCGCGAAAAGGCCTGACGGCTATAAAACGAGGAGCGTGACTAAAGAAAGGATGGTAGCCTACCGAGCCTCGCCGTCCTGTAATCTGCGCATCTCTCTGGCAGTGCCTCTGCATTGGTAGGCGAAACAACCGGCACCACCGGCACAACAACAAGCGCAACAAGCGTATAAACACATTAGAAGATAAAACAAAAATGGAAACTAGGGCTTACTACAGTTCAAGCACTGATGGTATGCTCCGTAAACGGCTCGCATGCGACAATGGGATTACTAGCGTGGGTCTCGACGATGCATCCCATCCTGCGGGTAGACGGTGAAAATCTAAGCGAAAGGGCGAAAATCTAAGCAAGAGGGCGAAAATCTAAAGAAGGAGAAAAACTAAAGAGAAAAAGACCTAGTGGAGTACTGACCGTAACCCCCGTCAACCCGAAACCCGACTCAGGTCGCCCTTCGGGCGACCATCACCTCAAACCCGAAGGCCTAGGGTTATAGGTCATAGGTTATCCGAGAGTCAAAAGCGTAATCCCAATCCTCTCCCGGGCGAGCGAGAAACTTCTTTAGAAAATGGCAACTTTCTTTAGAAATATGGTTTTTCCCCCATCCTGCGCATGATGTCGATCACTCGGGCGAGCGCTTCCGACGTGCGCACTCAAAGCACCAAACGATGTCGAACGAAATTTCAGGGAATAGATGGTGTTGCGCCCTCACAGGTCTCTACGCGTCAACGTCGCGTGAGGGTGGCCGGGGTTTTCCCGGTACGAAGTAGAGATCGAACCTGCCATACCCATACGTCCCCCTTGCTGGTGACTCGGTATTGGTTGGGCCCTCCCTTTCTACACAAATTTTCACCATCTAATCATCTGGGTTTCCGCAATCGCAGTTGTTGGTCCTGGGACTACTTAATCCTCTTTTCACCTTCTTTCTCCCTCATGCCTAATAGGCTGCCCAGTGTGGCATGCCTCCCTCCTCGCCTTCCCTGGCTGCACGACGTAGTTGTGACGAAGTTCCTCTCAAGAGCCTCCGAGCTGATGATGAGAGATTCATTAACCTCTGTTGTTTCAAGGCTCTATGGTTGGGTCTAACCATATCGGGATCCGCTTGCGCGGGTCGTGTGATGGGCGATAAGCTTCGAGCTTGTAATGCCCAGGCAATAAAGTTTGAATTGAATTGAATTGAATTGAATTGAATTGAATTGAATTGAATTGATGGTGTTGTCGTTAGGGTACGTGGCTGCACACCAACTTGGTGTGGGTTCGCTGCCAGGCAGTTATATTCTGTCAGAATAATTCTGAGCCCGAAAATTTTAGGCTTCCATGTATTTCGTGTCGACCCGTGATGCCCCCGCGTACGCCGTATCCCAAGTATCACCGTTCTCAGTTGAAGCATCTATGCCTGTTGATACATCACCGGCTTCAAGCCGTCTTGAAGAACGACGACTCCAACGACTCCGCTGGATCTCAGGACTTCCTAAACTACGAGTCCTTACCAACATGACTATCAAGTTCAATGCGACAGCGCAGACAATATAGTAACTACCATAACTCAAATGCGGAGGATTTAGTAATCTGATGATAAGTGATCAATTTAATGGTAACGCGAATCTTCTATGAGAGAATATTCTCGTTACAAGAGAATCTCTTGAATCTCATCTCTTGAAGAGATGGATAAATCAAAATAGTTAACAGGTCTCCGCACACTGCGCTCGACCGCACAGACTCAGTGCCGCAGAGTATGAGTGTGCTGGACTAACAACAAGAGGATCCTCAATGGGGTTTCCTCACGTCCCGTGAGTCACGTGAATGAGTTATCTATATGTTGCGTTTAGATAGTAAACCTACTGAAATGACGGATGAAGGCTGAAAGTGGGTGGAGGATTTTGAACCGAAATTTCGGCGCTGAATCCTTTTTTGTGATGAAAGTGATTATAAGCGGGTATTGAGAACTTGTAGGTGGAGATTAGACGTAGAGATGGCGTCGAAGCAGATGTCGAGGTCCACAATTCTAGCTTCTGAATCGGGCTTATCTAGATGCACGCGACGCACCATCTCGGTGCGCTTTTTGAGACCGGGTTTCAGAAATCCGATGGTGACCTAGCCTGGGTCACCTAGGTGCGCGAAGTAAAACCCGTGCACCTCTGGGGCGAACCTACTACAGTAAAGTACACATAATTTTTGCTTATCAGTCGTCAAATAGAGATTTTGAGTGAAAGTTTTCGACGTAGTTGAAGGATCCCGAATGTGATCCAGTGCGGGTCCTATCCCATATCTATAGGGGACCCGCCCAATTTGGGCAGCGTAAAGCCATGCTTCGGATGCCATCAGAGAAGGGTAGTACCCTTCTCTGAGTACCCTTAGGGTACTGAGCGTGAGTGCGTGCTAGATAAAGCCCTGCTTCAAGTTGACGCTTCGAGCCTGCTTAGCAGGCTACTTACGATCGCCGGGCATCACTTCATCCCGTCTTGCCCAACCACTTCGTCGCCCGTCGTTGTTGCCGCCCACAATCGGCATAGACCACCGAAGGAACTCTTCACGGAACGAGATGATTACCAATCACTGACTAGCAGTCATACGGTATGATTCATACCGAATGGGTTTCGTCAGGTACCTCAAGGCTACTCTACCATGCTTCGTGCATGAACCACCGTGGTTCATACATGACTTGGGGTTCACGAGGGGAACGAGAAACCCCTCCCAGTTGCCAGGCAGACAGAAGCAACACCTTCTCTGCTGCCAGAAACAGAGTCTCTTGGCACCACATAAGATGTAGAGAATCATCTAGTGGATGCCATGATGCCATTGACATCTACCAGGTAGAAGTGACCTCTAAGAGGTCCTAGGGCCTCGGTCCGAGGCCAGGCCGGAACCGCCGGGCCGGAGTACGTCTCCGGGTACTTCTGCCAGAAGGCGGAAATCTCCCTCAGCGGGAGCTCGCCTCAAGAATGCAAGTTCGTTAAACTCGAAGCACGTTCCGACGCGACTCTCTGTGACTATACTCTGTCTCGCTAGTCTGACTGCGAGACTCCCAGTAGGAGCGGTCGCCGACGGTACGCCCCTAATGGGGCCCCCATGCGACTCAACGCGGCTCTCGCTCATTTAAGCAGTCTCCAGAAGAAGCGGTAGCGAAGAAATCACGAAAGATCGGGACCGGGTCCTGAGGACCTCCTGAAAATGATATTTTTAGTACTCCAAATATCGGGATAGCTAGATATTGAGCGACACGAACTATGCTCTAGGTCCCACGATTGGGGTAACAGCATAAAAGCCTGAAATAAATCTTGTAGTTCCTCAGTCATGCCATTGTCTCAAAAAATCAGCCAATGAGTATACTAAATAACTTATTTTATTGAAAATAACTTATTTTAAATAAGTGCAAATAGTGAAGAGAAGATCAACCGCTGATGTTCAGCTACCTCAACTACCACATTAAAACTTTGTGAGAGTTCTAGTAGCACCAGCGAATGTCAAATATATCGTTTTATCGGTGGCGGCGACTACTTGCCCTAGGTCGGAGTCATCCACACGTTCCCCTGGGCAGACCCGTCTAGCCTCTTTGAGTAGTTCCACCATGTCAGGTTTATACGACGGCTTCACGACATAGGGCTCGTAGGGCAAGTCAGTGTCTCGGTAGTAATAGATGGCAATGTTGTTAGTGTAAACTCCATTACAAGCGAACCATATTCTCACAGGGTCAGAGAATGCGGAGTACCATATTTCCAGAGATGGAGGATTCCCAGGCGCCTTGTACACATACGTACTATCCTTCATCGGGCGCGACACTAGTTCAACAGCCACCACCTCGTTTCGCAGCATGGTAGTGAAAGTGTACTCGTCCTGGTAAACTATGGTGATCAAGTCCCCTGTCTGGATACCAGCAAGTGGGGGCATAGTATCGGGGTCGACTAACCTTGACGCCACTAAATAAGCCTGGAGAAGGTAGTACCAAGCAAAGACATCGTACGTAGCACCACTGAAGTCAACGACATAAGTAGAAGGCCCAAACTCTCTCAGAGGGTAGGGCCCGTAGTTGTTGTAGTTGGGCAGACCTGGACGATTCGAAGAGAGAATGAATACAACTTCGTGTTCCTCGTTCACGTCATAGGATATGTCGAAGGGTCCAAGGTTGAGGGTATACTTTCCGGCATGTTGGGCCAACGTGATAACCAGAGTGTGAGCGGCTATCAGCCAAGTCGAGACGAAGTTCATCATTGGAGGTTGATGATCTATCAACAAGACTCCTGAGGCCGTTAGTTAGTCTCACTCTGGACTAGCCGTCACTCTTACTGTGAGAAGACTCAATCAGCAACAGCGTGGAGTCCACGCCGTGGACCTACATCAGTAAGACGCCGTTGTCCATTAGCGATGCCAATCAACAACGGTGTGCAAACCGGCGCCCTTTCAAAAGATCGCTTTGGGCAGGAAGACGTGGATAACTGTACCATGCACTGCTCGATATATGAAAGAACAATTCAATCCGCTTCCCAGAGCGTAAGAACGCCGTCACGCTGGTGACAGCGTCACTGCCACGCCAGTGGCTCCGCGTCTTCGCTGTCCCCATCATGTCTCCATGGCAGTCGACGCCCATAGTAGGTCTCCTCAGTCCTTGCTCCGTTAATGGCACTTTTCAGGCTTGCCCCTCGTCAGAGACTCTGATATTACTGCCCTGTCAGCGCTGATCATTGATTACTCAAAGAATAATCAATGATCAGCGGTTTGTTGTGGATAATCGTTCGTGGGTATCAGTTGTGTAATGGTTGTGACACGATACGAGTCTGTCTCCTTCAACACTCGATGTGTTCGCGTGCTACAGTAGCAGTAACTGGGTTGCACGCGTGTTTTGCCCGGGCCGGGCGATGCCATCGCCGCGATGGTCATCTTCATTGGTCGACCCTATCGCAAGAGTCTATGAGAAGAGAGTCCCTGATTTTTCTCCGTTGTCCGCATGTAGATAACGAGTGCTGTGCGTCACCTCGTCACCAGGTGACTCTATGTTGCTAGAGTGTCGAGGACGCTGTCTCTATATGCAGGTGGGACTTTCGATCTAAGAGCCGAGTGGAAACTTTCCACTTTAAGTCGAACTCAAAGGCGGAATTCCGGAGCAAGCTCAGGTTTAAGCCCCTTGCCTCCAGTCCCTGTCACAAATGCTTTTAGTAATGGCTGCCTTTGACCAACAGCAATACAGAAGCAAGGTGGTTTCATCAGAGACTCGGGCTATAGCTATGCCACGGTGACGCCTGCACGCAACGTTCTATGAATACAGGAGAACATGGATCCAGTACGCAAACCCGACCGCGCCATACCTTTGAGGTCAACACGAAAATTTCGTGTTGAATTTCGTGACGAAATAACGGCTGAGCCCGCATCATCATAACTTACGATCCGTATGTTCGTGTATATTTCTTGCTAGCTTCGCGTATGCCACAGATTCTGAGCAACTATGGGAGGGTACTACCTTCAAGGTGGTATCACACTGAATCCCGCGATACGGAAACTGGTCCAGGGAACCGTTTCTATACTGAAAATTTCATTTCATCGGGAAACGGTGAAGCCATTTGGTCTTGGAGACCATGCTTAGCACTTGGAAATTCGAAGCTCGGATGTGGTCGACTGAATCGCCCGTGCTAGCATAATCATCGGTTGAGATACTTCGATAATATCGAATCGATATGGAGGTGGAGCCACTGTCCTGGCCCATTCGCGAGTACTATGCTAACCGTTTGAGAACGGAAGTTCTGTTGCTGTAGTGCTTTGAACACGGTGAGCGAAGAGTGCCTTGTGATGAGGAAGTGGTGAGAGGCAACCGACGATTGATGCCGTGAGACATGAGATAAAGATGTCCATACTGAGAATGACCATTGACAATCGTCAATGAGATAAAAATTGACGCGGGTTCGAACGTCGGGAGAGGTTTCTCGTTTCCGTGATGGCCACTGATGTTTCGATCGATTCTCATCACGGAACCTCCGGTTCACGTCTTGCGAATCATATCCATGGTTGATCGGATCAACTCGATTTCTGTTGAAATCTCATTGAGATACTCGATAGGACATCAACTCGGAGGTTCGACGCTCGAACTTCGAGCTAGTCTTGATTCGAGACAGTTCGACGAGGCTATATCAAGGAGAACGGAATCGCCCTCCACGCTACATGGTCATCAGATTCAAAGGTCTTCAAAGCTTTTGTCATGCTTGATTAGTCTTTGCGCGAACGACTGTCCAATTTGACGGCCCGAACAGATCGATCAACAAATCTTCGCCCAACATCATGTTGTTGGCAACATGCATCTTGGTCGTGAGTCACGACTCGTGACTCACGACCCGTGAGAAGACATAATGTAGCATAATGTTAGCATGATGCCATTAACATGAAAATGCGCTAGCATGGAAATGATGACGTGCATCAATCAAATTGATTGGATCAACGCACGCCCTTCTGCAGCAGAAATCGAACCCCATGGAATCCTTCGCTCACACAATGAACTTCATTGAGATAGACAACGCTCGAGAGAGATAAGAATTCTCGAAGTGTTCGAAGTGAATGAGAATTCTTTCAAATTCGAGATTCAATTCGGCTTGGTATCGAGCCCCTACACCCAGGTCTCGAGAAGGATGGGTCTCGCGATATTATCTTCTCGCGAGAGAGAATACTATTCGGAACCGTAGCAGGTTCACGGGAATCTCGCGAGAAAGTGCCTCATCCCTGTTACCGAGCGAACCTCCGAGGAGAGCATTTCCTTCCGACATTAGAGGGTGTGCGCAGATCTAAGGAATGACGCGAAGCCGTTACCACCGCAAATCCGATGCCTTGGATTGTCAAAAATTTCCCCAAACCTCCAAGAGCTTGCGTCAGATGGGTCCGGCTCATCATTCCAGTGACTCAACTTCATTTGAACCCGTACCCAGCCTGGTGCCGCGCTGGGTTACCATAACCTGGCGCGACATTGACCGCTGAGTACCTAGGTGCTGCCGCCTATATAGCATCCTTATGGTTTTCGACGAAACGACAGTCGAATCATCTGACTCGGGTGCGTATGGCTGATAGCATATCACTCTCTTCAAGAGAGGTTGTCCTAGGGACAGTACCGAGCTCGTCTGGTGAGCACGAGAGAGACTCTCTGAGAGTCTCTTGTAACAGATTCCGTCAGATAGTGTATTTCTTCGGCGGCTTCTTGCACGTATTTACGAGTATTATGATTATACTTCTTCTACTGTAAATGATATGCAGATGAATCATGAAGCTCTTCTCAATTCTCTCCAAACTTGGAAGCAAGATTGCCTAAGGCAATTTGCCTTTCAGACATCAACACTCGCATTACATGAAAACATCTCTCCTAGGGGCCCACCAGTCACATAATTGATGAACGGGAACAATTCGCTCAGTAATTGAGCCTCAATTTCTCTTCAAGCGTACCGAGTACTCTCGAGGGTTGCTTGAGATACGAGTTGAAACGGGGTTGCCTTTCTGACACCCGGCCTGATTTCTGGGAACTTCCATCCCTGCGTCGCAGCAACCTTGCGGGCTCCATCGAAGGCGCTGTAGTGCTCTTCGCACATCTGTCTTTGATTACCGAAGTGATCCTTCATGGCACCTCTCACTGCCGTACAGAGCTTTTGGAGTTTTCCAAGGACCATTCGACCATTCCAATTTTAGAACCCGAACCACTTCTCGAAAAGAATGCTGTTCGAAGGCGTGAAAAGCATGTACTGGAGAGCCGAGGAAAAATCATCCCACTCAGCGCGGAAAGTAGATACGTCTACACCATTTCCAGACCTACTTAGTAAAACCCCAGAGCAATTTAATAAAGCCCAGGCCAAATTAGTAAAACCCCAAGGCAATTTAATAAAGCCCAGACCAAATTAGTAAAACCCCAAAGCAATTTGATTTTATGAAAGACCAATTTAGTAGAGCCCAACAAAATCACTAACAAGTACGGAAAACTCACAACGTCAGCCTACATGAAGTACACCATTTCCAAACCTACTTAGTAAAACCCCAGAGCAAACTAGCAAAACCCCAGAGCAATTCAATATAGCCCAGGCCAAATTAGTAAAATCCCAGAGTAATTTAATAAAGCCTAGACCAAATTAGTAAAACCCCAAAGCAATTTAGTCGGCACGCGAGACGCATTCGGATCGTCTCTCCTCCCGGCCCGGGGACTCCGGCCCACGAGTGGCGGGAGAGGTGGTGGAGCGAACTTCGCTCAGCGAAGGCAGAGTACCTTCTGCCGTACTGTGAGAAGTTGCTTCAAAAAGGGGTTGAAGAGGCTACTATGCAACTTTGTATACAATTTGCAACTTTGCTTCAATCACGCCCAAACATTGTATCCTTGTTGCTCAGCTATGTTAGGCAAGACAGTCGGAGCCTCCGACTCGGAGCCTCAATTTGAATGTTTAACGATTAAACTTTAACCCGCGATCTGTAGAATAAGGAGGGCTTACTTAATGTAGGCCGACGTTGTGAGTTTTTCCGTACTTGTTAGTGATTTCGTTGGGCTCTACTAAATTGGTCTTTCATAAAATCAAATTGCTTTGGGGTTTTACTAATTTGCTCTGGGCTTTATTAAATGGCTGTGGGGGTTTTACCAAGTAGGTCTGGAAATGGTGTAGTGAAGCTGATGTGAGTTCTACAATCATACAGGATCATTTTCATGAGGTCAATTGGTTCTTTTTATCACTACCATTAACGCGGAAGCGAGAGTGCAACAGACAGTAAGCATCAAGTAGAGCATGCTATGGCGAATCTGGTAAACCTTCCGCAATATTATCGAAGATTACTAACGCACGACAACAATCACGGAAGATCCCGCGCGCCACTCCACCCCTCCGGCGCCTTCCTATCATACCGGTCCATGTGCCTGAAAGTGCCATAGCGCGCATCCTTCGTGTGTTCGATTCGGCTTACCTCTTCAAGGACGCACTGGGGCCGTCCACATATCCTTCAGAGGCGAGAAGTTTCTCACTCACGCTAAGCATCGAGTATGCAATCTCCCACTCGCCGGCTTCATAGTTCCTGAATGGACGAGAGTCGCCGAGGAGGCCCACTGATGAGCCCTACCGGAAGCCCGTATCGAATTTATCGAAGAACTCTTTAGTGAAAACTTTCGCCTAATTTGGTCTGGGCTTTATTAAATTGCCTTGGGGTTTTACTAATTTGGCCTGGGCTTTATTAAATTGCTCTGGGGTTTTACTAAGTAGGTCTGGAAATGGTGTAGGCCCTCGTTATCCTACAGATCGCGGGTTGAAGTTTATTCGATAAACATTCGAATTGGGGCTCCGACTGGCATGGTCATATTGGATAGCTATGGCTATCCGATGGCTCCTTGCATAGCTGAGTGTAGTGATCCGCAGCGGATCATCCGCTCCTCCTTATCGTTGTTTTACTCGGATACATCATTGGAGTTTCACCCGTAATACGCGAAGTGGCGTTTTTCGTCAAGTGAAAAACGCGAAAATCGCGACGTGAATTGAAGTCAAATCACTTCGCGAAATACACATGGCCGTGGGGACCATTTCGCGAAAAACACATTGACCATTTCGCTAAAAAACGGGTTTATCGCGAAAAATGGGATGTAAATCGTGTTTTTCACATCATGAGAGGGGTGAGTTCGAAGCCCTTCTCGCGAAAAATTCACTTCAGTTTTCCGCCAAGTGGAAAGCGCAGAAAACGCGAAATAACACGAAGTCGGAGCCTTTCGCGAAATTCATAACGCAATTAACGCCCTCTCGCGAAAAACGCACGGAGCGTTTCGCGAAAAAAGTGATATACCGCGAAGCGCCGAGTGTAAATCGCGTTTTACATATCACTCGAGTCTCGCCGATAATTTTGAATGAAAAACGCGTTTTTCACGAAGATTACGCGTTGAACACCGTGAAAAACGCGAAAAACATGAGAACTCAGAGGCGGACTAGCAATACGACCCCAGGACCCGCCACTGCTGTGCATCCGCATTCCGCCAGAGGGCCACCTCACTCAAGAGCGGGATCCGTCAGACTACTGGCATTTCAAGTTGGGGCCTCCGGGAGGTACTCGATGGTACATCCCATCACACAGCCATGTGTAGCGACCAGTCTAGCGGACCCCTCTGTGAGGGAGAGCGGTGGAGAGCTTAGCAAGATTTGAACCCGGGATCTTCCGGGGTACAGCATGGCAGAGTAACCTACTGAGCCAACTGACCTATAACCAGTAAAGTGGCCCAGCGTCGAGGGCGACCTCCACAGGAAAGGTGCATCCTCGGCGCACTAGGGAATTTCCAGCGTGCGCAAAGATACCCCTTGAGCAAAGATACCCCCTTGGTGTGCCCTGCATGATGCAGCCCGCGTCTAAGTTACCTACAAGTATCGCAGGAGTGAGTTGTCTTGCTAGCTGATTCTAGCGCCGTAATTGATGCCAATCACTTCGCTTCTCCTTGCCGAACTCCCTGGCTCTGTGGAAGCTCTGGACCTTGCGCACGTCCAGGCCGACATCACTCGGCGCCAGGTTGCGGCCCTGGCCGTCTGGAGGGCGGAGCAGTATTTGAGAGCGTAAGCGCAACCAATCTTCAATGCTCTTTCACGGACTTGCTCAGATGGAAGACGTACGCTGTCGAATACGACAGAGTCTTGCAACTGGGCAACAAGATTCCGTCGTCCGATCCTACTACTAGGAAGAATCAGAAGAGTAGCATGATGCGGGGGACTTGTCAGGACATCGAAAAGGTGGCTAACCACTTTGGGTACCCCATTCCTGGGTTCGTGGACCGTCTTATCTTTCTCACGATTACGACCTGGACGAGGCTCTTGGGCGCTCGCCACAAGACCAAGGCCCGCAGGGTGAGGAGTTGGGTCAGCGAATTCCTGTGGCTCCAACGTCCTCTTCTGTTGCGGTTACTGCTGATGGTTCGGTTCCTTCGGTTGTCGCGGCTTCCTCTTCCTCGTCGAATTGGCTTCAGGGGACTGTTGCGGGCAATGAGTCCTACTGGTTTTAAACGTCTAGATGCACGTATGGTTAGTATCGCGCAGTCTTCGAGAGAGACTGCGCAAGCGGTGACGACCATGGCGTCCGCCTTAACGGCCCTGGCTGAAACATCCTCACGAATGGAGTCTCTGATGATTATGCTCATCGAAGAGAGCCGTGGGAGGAGCTCCGGCTCAGTCGAGGATGGCGACGGCGGGGAGCCGCGCTGTCGAGCGAAGGGGAGGACAGCGACGGTGATGATGATGATGATGATGATGATGATGATGATGATGATGATGATGCGGATGACGAGAATGGCGGCCACCCATCAGAGGAAGCGCAGATTCAGGAACTCAAGAAGGATCGTGCTGGGCGAGCTGATGCCCGGGCCAAGTCAAAGGCCAAGGCTGAGGCTGAAGCTAAGGCCAAGGCCAAGGCCAAGGCCAAAGCCAAGGCCAAAGGCAAAGGCAAGCCTAAGGGCCGGCCAGCTGGGTCGAAGCGTCGTCGCACCCAGTGAACCTCGTTAGCATGCTAGTTTCTGCTCCGGTCGTTATGTTGAATTGGGGCGTATGGCCTTGCGATGAACATGTCCACGTAGTTTTCGCTTGCGCGTCCCTGCTCTGATGTTCCGCTTTGTCTACGGCTACACGGAGGACTTCGTCGACTGGCTGTGGGCTCGGCTCCAGCAGGACTTGCAGCTTGGGAGACCGTTCCGTAAACCCCACTTACTAGAGCTATTGCGAGGTTAGTAGCCTCACAGCTAGTGGCCTGCTAGCTCTGCTAGTTGTCTCAGGTTACAAGCAGAACTCTGACTACCACGAGATGAGGACCAGATGCGGTGGATCTTTGCCCAAACAGTGGCTGATCTTGAGATACGACTGCACGACTTTCTGCTTGAGCACCCTTTACATCCCGCAGAGCCTCCTAGGCCTTCCTCGCTTTGGAGGGAACGGTCCCTTTAGGAACGTCATTGGGCATGTTGATGTGTTCCCCATCCGCATCCGTCGACCAAGTCATAACCAAGGTTGTTACTACCAACCTAAGTATAAGTCTCACGTTGTGAAAAATTCAGGCTGTGGTTGACCTTCGTGGCCGTATTGTTCACGTGAGCTTGCCGTGGATTGGAGCTCGCCACGACCTGTATATTTATAGAGAGACCGTTCGACTCGGTGAACTCGTTGTCCCTCCCGGGACCCGTCTCATGGCAGACCTGGGGTATGCCTCCGGCGGAAACAGAGCTTTGCGGCTTATAACGCCTCACAAGCGTGTCCGCGGGCGTGTTCTCAATGACAGGGAGGTCACCTTTAACCAGAGACACGCGTCTCTGCGCAGCATTGTCGAACGTGCCTTCGGTTTTCTTAAGCGCTTCGATTTTCTGTATACGAGATGCCGGTGTCATGCCGTCAGGCGTCGCGGGTTGCCAAGTAGAGCCTCTTGTGCATGTCGTATTCTTATTAATTTCGATTTTCTGTATCATCAACAGACCGGTACTGGCGTAGCTAACTGAGAGCTTTCCCCGCCTAGTGGTTCCGTGTTCAGTGAAAGTCGCACTAGTCGCCCTTTACGACTGGCGTCATTAACTTGTCGCCAACATTGGCTGAACTTCAGTCACGAAGCCCGAGCGACTTCGCCATTTTCGCGAAAAACGCGAAATTACTCCGCGTTTTACACCATGGGTGAAAAACACTGCGTGTGTTTTACGCGTTTTTCACCAGTCGAAAGTGAATTTCACGATGTGAAATGTGAAATGCGTTTTTCACTAGTGGTTTTCACATCACGGGTGAAACTCCATTGTGTTCGATCTGTCTCCGCGGCGTGTGCAGGTCAATGATATCTTAGCGCCCTTTGTGTATTGCTCTAGCGTGAAGCTAGTCAACGGCCTGGTCAAGCCGGGAACACTACAGAGCAACAAGGGTACAATGTTTGGGCTTGATTGAAGCAAAGTTGCAAATTGTACACAAAGTTGCATAGTAACCTCTTCAACCCCTTTTCGAAGCAACTTCCCCCCAGTACGGCAGAAGGTACGCTGCCTTCGCTGAGCGAAGTTCGCTCCACCACCTCTCCCGCCACTCGTGGGCCGGAGTCCCCGGGCCGGGAGGAGAGACGATCCGAATGCGTCTCGCGTGCCGACTAAATTGCTTTGGGGTTTTACTAATTTGGTCTAGGCTTTATTAAATTACTCTGGGATTTTACTAATTTGGCCTGGGCTATATTGAATTGCTCTGGGGTTTTACTAATTTGCTCTGGGGTTTTACTAAGTAGGTCTGGAAATGGTGTACATCTCTTACGGGGTCAATACCGGTTCCTGGGGGATGCTGATCGAATATGTATGCAGCCTGTAAACCTGCATGATGCAGGTTTACAACGCGGATGGTTGAACTCGAACTTGGTGAAGGCCACCTTCCCATCGTAACCCATCATCGTAACGCCAAATTGATCCATATGACGCCACCTGCTCTCTCACGTTATTTTCGTAGGGCCTCTCTCTCTGACCGCGGGGCAAATTGCGTAGTCAGTTGCCACGGCGGTGCTCGTAATCAGGACCTTGAGGGATGTTTCGGTACCGGCCACGTTCCCATAGGGGCATACAGCCATGCCGGTCTTGTTGTGGTACTCCGCTGCGAGTTGACGCGCGGGGAAGTCCTGAAAGGCGTCGTAAAATAATCTACTCACCAGGATCGAAGTCCTAATATACGAAGCTAAATCGACGAATTTTCGGTACAATACATAACGCTCGCGGAGTCTTAAGGACCTCGACTCGTCCTTATGAGTGGGTATAGGAATGCGCTATGAGGCTGGCCCTACGTCATTAGTCGCTCTGCGGCGGGGAGCTGCTGTAGCCCCCCACAGCTTCACCGAAAGGGACAATCACTGCGACTGCGATAGCTGCGATGATGGGCTGTTTGGCTGCCATTGAGAAGCTCACGTTAACACTAGAGGCCCCTCAGTGATGGAAATGCTTCTGCGAACTGAGCGATCTACTTTGCTAGCAAAGTTTGGCAAACTTAGTTTGCTCATGACCCTCATAACAGCATAGCATCGTAGGGCCTACGACGTAGGCACAGCAACGTCTGGTGGCGAATCATTCATACCAGTCCTGCTGGCTATCAGCTTGTGCGGTAGCCTGCACCAGCTTGCGAACTTGAGGACGTCCCTAGTGGAGCAGCCGATTCGCCCACGGACCGCCCACAGTGACATTGGGCGCACTGCACCTTCTCGACAGAAACATTGGGCCTCGTACGAAGCTTCGGATCTACCTGCCAATGGGGGCTTGTGAAATGCCTCTCTCATTTCCCAGCTAGGCGATCCGTTGCTTCTGCCGCCTTCTCAATGTTTCCAGCGGTTCTAGCGTACTTAGTGGGGATTTTATCATTCTGCATTTGGGAGTCATAGAGTATGTTGTATGCTCATACACGAGCCTGGGTCTCCTCTGTCATGGCGGTGAACGTCATCAGGCGTTCGTGATATTCATGAAGTTCCGCATGGAGTTCACCGGCGGTGAATCACCGCAGATGGGATGAACTCTAGCGTCCTAGTCCAAAGACCTGAGACCCCACCCTCACTAACTTAACTACGAATGGGTAGCCGTAGGCACCGTTCAGAAGCAATTGACGAGACCTTTCCAGTGGTGGGCATAGTATCCTAAGAAGCACATTTCATCTGGCTAACTTAACTCAACGACATGTTAGTCGACTACGGTATTAAACTCAACATGATGCTCAGAATAACATTTCGGATGAACATGAACATCATCTTCACAATTAACATGATAACCACACGGTGTGGTCCACACCTCAAGACTCCAAATACCCCCGCCAAGGCTTGGCGGTTGCTGCTTTAGCCAGGAAGGCATCCTTATTGGCCTGCACAAATCTGGAAATCCACTCATCTTTGGCGTATCCGTTAGGGGGATTATTCTCAATGTAGTTGAATATTTCTTCACACTTCTTTTTATCCAGAGGGCGGCCGCTACCCAGAGGGCGGCCGCTAGTCAAGGCGGTCAGAACCTTGTCGAACAAATGGTCGAAAGGATTGAGTTTACCAAACTCCTCGTCAAATTCCGCCGCATGAAGGTAAACGTGTTCTTCTTCGCGTTCTGGGAAATTCGTAATCGTAGCTGACTTCTCCTTCCTGTTGAAGGTCCAGAAGTAACTGAGAACAAACAAACTGCGATGTGGCAATTGTACACAGATAGCCTCTGACCTGAAATAGAATGAGTTGCCTTTTCTTTCTCCGTCAAACCAATCCATTGTAACAGTATGTCCATACCCTCCTGCCAGCGAGACCTCCAACTCATCCCCAGAAGAATATTTCTTCTTGCACACGCCATACTCTTTAGCTCTATAGGGAGAATAGGTTACCTGAGGCAGTCACGAGGAAACGAGGCAGCCGACAACGGAGGGTACGTGATATGGTAAGTTCAGCAGCCGGGACGGGTAAACCCACAGCAGATGGTTCTACTCGCAGACGGCAGCTCTAACGGTCAATCACAGTAGATAACTAACGTACACTTGGAGAAAATACATTTTACTGATGTGCGCCAGAGTATCATATCGTTTCAGCCGTTTCGGGCAGAAAACTACACCATTTCCCGTGCAAGTTTGACAAGTGAACAGGCAAGAATGACAATGTGCCAAGCAAGTTTGGCACATGTCGAACTTGTTACCACCAAGAATGTCAATGTCAAGTCCAAGTTTGACACATGTCGAATTCGTTCATACCAAAAATGTCAATGTCAAGTCCAAGTTTGACACATGTCGAATTCGTGCACACCAAGAATGTCACTATTGAGTCCAAGTTTGACAAGGGCAAAAATATCACATGCAAGAATGACAGTATCACAACCAAGTTTGACAATACACGGCAAGATTGACAAGTGCCGGTCCAAGTTTGACAGCGCCGATCCAGTGGAAGTCTTCCACTCACCTCAGACTTCGGAGCAGCCTGTAGGGCCACAGCAACGGTGAGGAACACCGGCAAGATGGAGTAAGCGAACATAACAATGGAAGGAAATGTTGTATGATCAAATTAATTCCGCCTCGAGCCGTAACTTCCGCACGCCAGTGGCGCGGCGCCACAACGATCGATTCACTTCCAAATTCCTTGTTGGGGCAAAGTACAAAATCCAGGGTAGCCAATGCACCTGGGGCCTATTTCATAGGACGTTTTTTCTTAGGATCCTAACAGGTTAGGACGCGATTTTGGGCTTAAGCTCTTTCACAAGGTCCATTTCCTTACGTTAGGGTTGTAGCGTCTTGGGGCTCAAGCACGGTCCTTCCCAGTGACAACTCAGTATCCGTTGGAGAATCAGAGTCATTCATTAGGAAATGAGGATGATAATATCTGATGATGATGATGCCATACTACTTAATAAGTCCGACCGAAATCAATAATGAGTGGTTCGCGAGTTCCCCGCAGCTAAGGGGTACGCGAATACATAGCTGATCTATTGCGGGCGAGCAAGCTTCACCTAGCATGCCGCGTGCGCCATCGCGGTTATCACGATGAGAGCCGCTCCAGCACGTAGACCTTTCCGAAAGCCAGGAGCGTGGCGCTGTAGACGTCCCCCAAGGTCTTAAGTGCTACAGGAGCGGAGAAAAAAAATCAGGCTTCAAGGTAACCCGCCTCCACCAAGGCGGATCGCGAGGCGTCCTTGAGCATGTTGGTCGGAGTCAGACCTATACGCATAAGCACTGAAGACATCGTCCTGAGAAGAGGGGCGTCCCTCTTGGAGTCTTCGGGACTCCCGAATCGGGAGTATCACCGGTGTAGGTGGAACCATCATGAGATATCCAAACTGGGAAAAATTTCTTGCCATCGTGCGAGTCATAGACCTGTATCACGAGAGAGTCAACCGGGAGACCATCTTCGTAGATCCTTTCCGCTACGACCCTGCCGACAGCATCCGCATCGCATGATAATCTGGCCAAAATGATCTCATCAGGTTTGACCGAAGAAAATGGTATCGTGGTTTCAACAGCCAGAGCCGGACGATCTCTATCAACGAAGGCGTGTCTGGCCTCGAGATGGCAGGCCGAGACGCTGACAGAGTGGTCTGGTGGACTGCCGAGAAGACGTAACCTGGTGATGAAACCAGCCAGCGAACCGAGGTAACAAAAGGGACCATCTTCCACGCTGACGCCGCTTACCAACCTGACCGTTCCTTCGACAGGTCGGCACTCGGGGCGACGCCAGACCACAAGCTCACCATCCTTCAATGGACGACCTGGGCGGGCCGCAGATGCACGAAGGCAATCCCGCACGTGAGCTTTAAGAGTGGATATACGAGCAGAACCTACCGAGGCCTCGAGAACTTCCCTGAGAGCATCTGGCACATCAGAGGAAGTCGCTAGTGCCTCAATGTCCGCGATAGAGGCAACAGGCACATTGCTCGTCACAGAAGACAGCATTGATGCAGATGGAGTACGGACCTGTGTACCGAACATCAGTTCCGCCGCCGAGTGACCGGAAACGCGCTTCTGCGAGTTGATGGACAGCTGTACGAATGGTAACGCCTGATCCCATGGGAGCTTGGTAGACGGGAGAATACGCTTGACACGGCCAACCCTTTCCTCGGCGCTTCCATTCGAGAATGGCGAATACGCAGGAACCGTGTTAAAGCGTACCCCACAGGCCAAGAGGGGAGCGCGCAGCGAAGGGGCATCAATGAAGTTATCACCGGTAACACTGAGAGGTACCCCGTGTGGTTTGATGGATGGCCGATAGTGGGTCTCACGCACAGGTTGTGTGCGTCACCTGTCTTTCTGTCTATCTTTGACCGCTTAGGCGCTTAGTGCGCTTGCGTGCCATCGGGGCACGCGTGCTTTGCTCGGGCCGAGCCATGGCCAGTTTTCATTCGTACAACCAAAGTCTGAGTCGTAGTAGGCTCCATCGCTATCAGATTTATGCCTTAGTAGTTAGTTATTGACCTTGAGACTTAATGGCATCTCCTGCGAGTCGCGTTCATGAGGCGGAGCCCGGTCAAACTCTCACATCTGGCTCCGATGCGGGGATCCTTCCGCCTCTGTGCGACATCTTCATTGTCGAGGAGGGCGCCGCTGACCAAGCCCAGGTTCTGGACGCCCTCTCAACGACCCCCGACCCTGAGGTCGGAGCTGACATCCTCTTGAGGTGCATAGAGAAAGCCGTTGTCGGAGGAGGTCCTCCACGGCTGGAGACTCTGGTCGAGCAACTTGCCCACCACTTGCTCGTCTCTCCTGTCGAGGCGGTCCCCGAAGCGGTGAGGTTGTACCTTGTAGACCTTTCCCCTGAAGAGCTGCCCCACTATGTGGGGGAGCATCTCAGCTCAGCGTGCAATCGGGCCGCGGTCGGCCTATTGCCGAGCGACACTTCTCGAAAACTCCGCGACCTGCTTCCGCCTATGGTGGTTTATGCTGCTCTCCAGAACGAAAGGCTCGTTCGTTTTCCTGAAGCTCAGACCCTCACCCACGTGTACCGTCGCAAGAACCTTTCCTCGCTTCTGGAGCTAAAGAGCTCTGAAGCAAGCCCTTTCAGCGAGGGGTGGACCGCTCGCCTTCTCCAGCGGAGAAGCGAGGAGGCCAACCAGAGCGCCGGCAACCAGCCAGTCCTCAGCAGGCGGTTCCTGCTCAGCACCTTCGCGGCTTCAATCACCAACCTGCCTCCTCGCCCCCGCGTAGGTCGGTTTCTCGAGAGCGTGGCGAGTTCGCCTCCGGGCGCTCAACGGTGCCTTCGGGCCCAACTCTCCCGTCTCACGGATCCCGGGTTACCCTGAGGCCAAACCCTGACGCCATTTCTAACGGGGACCGCAGAGCGGCCTCTCGAGACGCTGATAAGGCATCCTCAGCTTTCAAGGGCGGTCCCTTCAAAGGCGTGGATGACGAGCGCGGACTCTCGGGTTTTTGGCGTCAAGTAGAGTCGTTGGTGGTCCGGCGTGGCTGGGAACTCGGCGGTCCTGAGCATTACTTCCTTCTCACTAACCTCGTCCCGGAGTACACCCTCGAGGAAGCCGTGGGACGCAAGAATCCCGTGACTCTCGCTGATTTTTCCACCTCCGTTGCTGAGATTCGCTCCGCTCTAGCGGACGAGTGCGGGGAGCCATTCGAGGTCGAGAAGCTCTTGGCGGAACCTACCGGCCGCTCAAACCAAGAGTCCCTGACGAGCTACATCGGGCGACTGGATGAGTGGGCCAGACGCTGTGCCCTGGCAGGGGCTCCTCTCGGTGATGGCCATGTCATTAGGGCGTTCCGTGAGGGCGTCAACGACGAGAGCTGCAAGGAGGCTTCCTATGAGTACCCTGGCCGGTGGCCGCAATTTCGGTCTAAAGCACTCACGCGCGCGGCTCGCGCAGATGCTGACTTCAGTTGGCCAAGAATCTGGTGGTCGGTCCTCTACCCCATCGTCCTCCAGCAAGGGGGCACCGCATTCAAGTCGTTCAACGCCGTCGTCTAAGCTAGAACTGTGCCGTAACGCTCTCCGCGGGCGATGTCAGCGAGGAGACAAGTGCATCTATCGGCACCTTGGGCCCAACGACTGCCGGCAGTGGGCTGCCGAGGGTAAGTGCCGTTTCGGCAAAGACTGTAAGTATCGGCACGGTAGCGCGGACGAGAAGAACGCGCATGGTGGAGGACCACCATCCCGTCAGCCGACATCCTCGAACAGGGACCTGAAGGCCATTTCCGCGTCTGATGCGAGCGGACACCCCGGCGAGGCCGCCGGCGACAGCCATCCCGATTCTCCGGAGGAGGACCTCCAGATGCTGTGGGCCGTCCAAGAGACCGCGGACGGAGCGCCTGCGAAGCAGGCGGGTCCCACGCTTATCCTGTATCCTTCTGGGGGGCAGTCCCCTTTCACGGCTCTTCTGGATTCTGGTGCTGTTCGAAACTACGTCAGTCATGAAATGGCTGTCGCAAGGGGTTGGAAGATCAGCCCATGCTCGACCTCTGCCAAGCTCGCTAACGGCGCGGTCGTCAAGCTTCGCGGCACCACTGAGGTTGCGGTGAGCCGTGACGGTCGAAATCATGAACTGACATTCTTTGTTCTCCCTGGAAGTGGCGCTTCCAGAGGCGTGGACGGGTCCACGTGCATTCTCGGCGTCCAATCCATGTGCGCACTAAAAATCTCCCTGTGCTTCGATGAGGTCTCGGGTTCACGCCAGGTCATCGTTCGTACTCCTGTGAGGCCTCCCGGTGATTCTTCGTCCGTCGATCTGGCCCAGGACGGCCATCTGCAGTACGTGGCGCTTGCAGAGGAGGACCTCCCTATCACCGTTGTTGAAGAACGTGAAAACGTTGTGTTCCGCTGCGACCAAGGCATCGAACAGCTCCTGGCTGTGGATGGACCCGCTCAGGAGGGTGCGCGCGTCGGACGCGCGGGGAGGCTGGACGTGCAGTGGCGTCAGGTTAAGGCTGCTCCGGATTACTCCATCCGCTTGAGACCTCTCGCCGAAGGCGAGATAAAGGATTGCCCTACTCAGAGCCATACAGTCGAGGTTCGGTGGTTGTCGTCGCCGCTGGCGCGGCAAGGGCCTGTACACGACTATTCTCGATCCCTCTTCGCCGGCCTATCCTCCTCCCAACAACAGTCGTACCTTGAGGAGCTTGACCGCTTCCAGGAGCGCGGTTGGTGGGAGCCTCTGCCCTCGGAGGGCACTGAGGACCACTCCTGCCTTCCTGAGGCGATCGCCTTTCCGGTGGTGCAGGGAGAGAAGGTACGACCCTGTGTCGACCTTAGGCGCGGGAACGCTACATCACCGCCGAGCTCATACCCTGGGGACTCCTGTGCCACGATTCTCGCGCAGGTGCGCGTTGCTATCGCGGGTATTTCGCGCCGTGCGCGCGCTGGAGGACAAGCTTCGTCTCATCGGTTGGCCTTTTATACGCTTGATGCGGCCACGGCGTTCTACCGAATCCGACTCCATACTCACACGGCTGTGATACGCTCTCTCGGTCGGCGCTACGCCGCGCGCCGGCTGGTTTTCGGCCTACGATGTGGGCCGGCGGTTCTCCGCGAAGCCCTCACCTGCCTCATCGAAGCCGCGTTGTCAAAGTGCGAGCCCTCTGGCGACGATCTGCCACTCCTTCACTGGGAGTACGTTGATGATATCTGCTTACTCGGCCATTTCGAAGCCGTCGAGAGACTCCGCGAGGAGATCTTCCGTCTCGGAGGGCAATGGGGGTTCGAGTTTCCTGCGAAGAAAAGCCACTCCCTGTGCTTCTCGGCTGCCGGGGAGGTAGAGGAGTTTGCTGACTTTAAGCATCTTGGGGTTTGCTTTACCTTTTCTCCGGGATCTCAGCCAGGCTCGGGGTCACTGGTGCTGCGTTGCATCACTTCCTCGGATCCGGCGATGACGGTCTTCAAAGAGAACCAGAAGGTCACGAAAAGGTCTCTCTTTCGCGCCGCCGGTGCGGCCCATGATCCGCTAACCCTTCACGCTGACCGGTGTCTCGCTGCCGATTACGTGCGTCGCACGTCTGGTCGATGGAAAGCTGGGTGGGACCAGGACGTCTCGCTGAATGCTGATGAAGCGGCAACCCTTACCGCCTGCTTCCGCGTCCTGAGCTCTCGCTCTGGTCACTGCGATCATGCGACTTCCTTCACGGCGGCAAGCCTGGAGGTCTCGTGTGATTCGAGTCCCTTCGGCATGGGGTTCGTTGTCCATCTAGTGCAAGATGACCTGCACCGTACCCCTCTGGCACAGAGAGCCAGGTGCTTTCGGGGCTCCATGCTGAACTGGCACCAAAACCGGAAGGAATCGTTCGGTCTAGCGGCGGCTCACGTCTTCGTCGATAGCCTTGTTCCCTACCTCAACGGGATCAACCTCCGATTCCTTTCCGACTCTCGCACAGCCCTATCCTGGCTCCGTGGCGGAGCTCGGCTTACTTGCAAGTCCATCGAACGCATCGCTATAGCCCGTCTTTGTGATGCGATTGCGGATGTCCGCGAGGTTTGGAGGAGAAAATATCATGTCGTCCCGGACTTGCTGCACGTGGCAGCATCCCAGAACACTGAGTCTGATGGACTCAGTCGGTTGGCTTCTTCTTGGGGCATCCCGGAGAACATCATATTTGAAGGGCGAGGGACGCCCGGGAATCGTCCGGCATCTAACCTGGCGGTGAACGCCGACGACCGAGGAGAGGGAGTGCTTATGGGCTCAGCGACATCACCATCATCAACCACCTTAGATGATTCTACTGTCCTCGGTCATCTAAGAGTCATCTCTTCGACGGGGGACACCTCACAGGTTCCTCCCGATTTTCAACTAGGCCACGGTTCTCCGCCGAGAGGGAAATTGCAGTCGTTGCAATGGCTCTCTCCGACATCTGCCTCCGTCCTCAGGATGCTTGGCGCAACCCCTCCTGAGGGACACGGGGCATGCCCCTCATCACCTCTCCCCACAGGGCCTTTCTTCGGAGCTCTCATCCTTTTCTCTGGCCGATGACGGCCTCCTCATGAAAGAGGTGAAGACCTCCAAGGTCAACGGCGTCGCTTCGACTCGCATCTGCTATTACGTCCCGACGGACACTACTGAGGGGAGGCGCTATGCGCAATCTCTGGTTGAGGCCTACCATCATGAATCTGGTTGCCTGAATAGCCGCTATGTCCGATGGATGATATCGAGGTGCTTCTACATCCATAAGCTGCGCGCATATGTGGAGTCTGTCTGCCGCGCCTGTGAAGGCTGTCAGGCGGGCTCCAATCGTCGTTATTTCACGACCGTCGATTCTGCCCGCTCCTTGCGCACTGGCGCGCGAGAGTGCTGGCACACCGTTTCCGCTGATCTCGCGGAGATGGGTTGGGACAAGAAGCGTCGCTATTCTGCGGTTCTCCTGATGACTTGTCACTACAGCGGATATTGTACTGCTTCCCCCTTGAAGGATCAACGAAGCCTCACCGTCGCCGGTGAGATGTCTCGCCTGTTCGACCTTTTGGGTCATCCCGTCCGTCTCCGGACGGACGGGGGGCCATGCTTCAAGGGTCGGCCTCTGGCTGACATGTTATCGTCCCGCTCTGTGACTCATCATATTTTACCTCCGTATGCTGCTTTTTCGAATGGTCTGGCCGAACGGGCCATTGCCAGCCTCAAATTCCTGGCTCGTCAGCTCGGTGATAAACGAAGTTGGCCATCAACGCTGAGCAGAGTATTACATCGCCTCAATGGCAAACCTTTTCTCGACACTGGTCTGTCCCCTTTTGAGATTTTTTACGGTCGCCCTCTCCGTCTCAGCCCTGAGAACGCTCTGGAGGAGGGTAGCTTGGATGCCAGCGAACACGCTGCTCAGTCTCACCAGCCTGTCCGTGACGAGATCGACCGCTTGGTTCAGGCTGCCTTGGATGCTAGGCAGCAGCGCCAGGAGGATGCTCGTGGGTTACGTCGCCGAGGTCCTCCACCGGTCGGTACCGAGGTCATCGTTTTCAACCCTGACACTCTGGGACGCGGAGGAAGATACGATCGTACGATCTACCGCGTTCTTGAGATTGTTCGCGGCGTTGTGCTCAAGCTGGTAGATGCCAAGGTACCGGAAGACCAAGTCGTTCCCAGCATGATTAAGGAAACTCATTACGCTAATGTTCGCCCTTACTATCGTCCATCCGGGGGGCATGTGGTTTGATGGATGGCCGATAGTGGGTCTCACGCACAGGTTGTGTGCGTCACCTGTCTTTCTGTCTATCTTTGACCGCTTAGGCGCTTAGTGCGCTTGCGTGCCATCGGGGCACGCGTGCTTTGCTCGGGCCGAGCCATGGCCAGTTTTCATTCGTACAACCAAAGTCTGAGTCGTAGTAGGCTCCATCGCTATCAGATTTATGCCTTAGTAGTTAGTTATTGACCTTGAGACTTAATGGCATCTCCTGCGAGTCGCGTTCATGAGGCGGAGCCCGGTCAAACTCTCACACCCCGAATACGCTCACCCATGATGAGTACAGGATCTTGGCCGTAGTCCCTCCCTTAACGTCTTCCGCACTGCACAGGACGGTGAAACCTGTGGCCAGGTCGGTAATGACAAGGAAGGCCTTCAGAGAGGAGTCTACGGGAGGCGCCCATGTAGGAGATGGATAGCCATGATCGATCGATCAATCCCCAAGGCACTCGAGGAGCCGTAAGCAATTTCATGCGCTTGACAGGTTTCTGCTCCATGCAGTAGTCACAGCGCTCGACCCAGGACCTCGCATCACGCAGGAGTGATGGCCACCAGACGAAGGCAATGAGAGCATCACGCATGTCCCTGTGAGGCCGATGGTAGTCCATCTCATGGGCGATAAAGAGGAACCAATCACGGAGCTTCCAGTCCACGTCAACGTAAGTGCCAATCATGTCGTTTAGACCCTTGACGACACCTTCCGGGATTACTGGGGCTGAAACCGGTCCCGTTATCGAAGCTTCTGATATAGTCATGACAATATCATCAACGCAACTGACCAGACCTAGCGTCTTGGCCTCAGTGGCCAACTTTTGAAGCCTGCCAGAGCCGTCGAAGTGAAGCTGCCATGCTTGAAGCGAGCAACCATGGAGAAGGGTAGAAGAATCGGCCTTCTGTAGGGATATCAGCTGGGCTCTCAGGTCTCCCTCCAAAATGCTCTTCACCGAATCATGAACGGACGGGAGCGGTTGGTTGTCCGCGGTAGCAGCGTCGGAAGTAGAGGATGATACCGGAGTCACCAGAACGAAGGATTCCCCGCCTCCAGGAACGTATCGCTGGCCTCCCTGGGCCAGACGACTTAACAGATCACTGAAGGAATTGTCCTTACCCTTTGCATGGCGATAGGTCAGGTCAGCCTCGTCGTACAGTACGACTACGACTCGTACTCGAGAAGATCGGCCAGCCAAGAGAGCCAGCGTTTAGTTTGCCTGGTGGTTGGCTGCCAGCCAATGGCTGGTACGTAGAAGAGTTTAGGCGACCTTCAACTTTTCCCAGAGCGCTTGTGGAGTCCATGAATACCGTAACCCGTCCTATTCCTGGGTGTACATCGGAGGAATGGAGCTTATGGAAGTTGAGGAAGGAGAGGATAAGCTGACGCCAGTGAGCCAACGCGTGGCATATGGCGTACAACTCACGATCCGCAATATCGTAGGCCTTCTCGTAGGTCGACCATTTATGGGTCCAAACGCCAATGAGCTGAGCATTGTCTGCCAGCCAATCAGCAGAGACGCGCTCGGGATTGCTGGCGAACTTCTCGCGAGAGAGCCGCCACAGACAAGCCGCTCCTGCTTCCGGCGACGCATCGCTCATGAGGACCAACTGCATGCCGTCCCAGTTATCCATCTGGGAGTGGAAAGGCACGAAAGCATTCCCCATGTTGTCGCCGATGGCCTTCCATGCGGCCTCAAGGTCCGCCGTCCAAGAAAGACGCGCAGTCTTCTTGGATTTGGCTGCGACCATTGAACCCACCAACGAGGTGAAAGGAGCTGTGAGATGACTGAGGGTCTTCTCGGCACGGTTACGTTCTGGCCTCCACAGAGAACGACAGAACTGCAACAGACCGAGCTTAGTGCGAAGGCCTCGAAGGGTAAGAGGTTTGGTCTTGAGATTGGTACGGAGATTTTCCAAGGTAGCATCGGATATCCTATATCCTCCTTGAACTAGTGCGAGACCTAGGTAGTCAATCTCGCGAGCCGGACTCTTACGCTTAGCTATAGGAGCCTTGGCATTAACCTTTGATCCGGGATTGAGGGAACTCAACAAGATAACTTGAGCCAAGATGGCTACAGATACCTCTCCTCTAGTGCGCAGGACCTCTAAAGTACTCAAAGCACGGATACCAGATGATCGGCTATGAGAACAAAAGCGCACGCCCGAAAGCGCTCGCGTATAGAGCGACTCATCTAAAGCATCTCATAATAATATGCCCCCCTAGGTGGCTTGCTCACAAGGAAGCCACCTTCTCTATATCTCTTTGAGATAAATGGTTCGAAGAACCATCTAAATGTAAGGTCACAGTATCCTTAGGAGACACTGTAAGAGTGAGCGGTTTGCACTCTGGATCTGAAATCACTCCGATATGATGAGAGCCTTCTGAAGAGATCCATAGTGGAAGCAACATCTGCTCGGCCTCGTCCAACTTATATTCTTGTACCAAGAAATAACCATCGTTAGTCCAAGATAATCTTTGACCATAACGGACCACACCATCAGCATCCTTCCAAGCGACAAAATAAGTTCTAGTAGGATTACGGAGTACTCTGCGCTTGGCTGGCTCGGCGAACTCAATAGGCTCGGAAATGGAAGGTAACCTCTTCCTTCCATGATGAGTTGGAACCTCCTCTGCGCTCGACTGCTACGTCACAGCGGGTCCTCTTTGAGCAATAGGTTCCTCGGCCTCTATAGAACCTTGAGTTCGTGAAGGATGACTGTCATCATCTTTAATGTGGTCCTTGTGGTAGACTTGGACTTGGCCATCGGAGAACTTGACCTCGACACATTCCTTCCCTAAGTGACGCGTTATTATCCCCGGAACCCACATTGCGTCGAGCTTATGGGAAGGTGGTTGATAGACTAACACTTGGCGACCAACTTCGTAGATAGGACGAACAACTGGACCTACTGTAGCGGACCTACTCTTCTTCCATTCTTCTCTCCAAATCTTAGTCATCTTCTCTCGGTTTCTATCCAATTTTTTCACAGCGTTGAGAATCATACCACCACGATTCTCATTCGGGTAGGATAGATACTCTTGGATAGAATCTGTCGTGAGAATCTGTTGAGGTAGAGCTAAGGCCACGTGCAGGTGAGATCCACGTAGTGGGCCAGTAGGCAGATATATAGCGAACTTGCGCTCAAAATTAGCACTCGAAGAACATGTGAGCGAGGAATTGTCAGAGCTGCTTGGAGCAGCCTGCTTCGTACCAGGGAAGCAGCTGCATAATACATCGGCGTATAGTCAGTGTTTCAAAATAGGTGGGATAGGAGCAAAAACAAAGTAAACATGACATAGTGAAGAGAACCTTCGATTGTTAGGACCCCAAAGGAGATATGCACAGCAGCACGTATCGCGAAAAAAGGTCGTCGCCGCGGCAGGAATGAGCGAGGTCTTTGTGCACGCGGGAAATTAGAACTTTGTCACACGAGGCGTGCGCTATATGCAGAGCAGTTTGTGCGACGCCGTGACGCAGCGGCGCGCGCTTTTTGAGCAAAGAAATGCAAGTGCGCAAGCGGAGGAGACGTGACAGGAACCATGGTTTGTGGTTAATGTGAGTGTCAAAACATTTCGATTCGCACCGGGATAGTAGGAATAACCTTTGACGGACCATATTGAATGATTTGGAAGGTTTGAATAAATTGTAATGGGTAGGAGCAAAGATAATATATAGGAACGGGGGGGCCTAAGCACGATAGGTTCCGGCCAGGAATGCCCGGAAGTTGTTTCTAGCGCTCGCCCTAAATTAGGACCCTCCCCCAATTGGCTCGCGGAGGTCTTTGACTCCAATTGTGGATGTGTTCACCCAGCCGATTCGAGCTTCTTGAGCCCTCTCGCTGGAATCACTCTGAGGCCCATCGAACTGGCCGATGAAGATGATATCAGCGACAGATCCGAGCCTGAGTCAACTAGAAGCTCCACTGGCAGCACGCGGCCAGCAGAACCAGTGGCCGAGGCTTTGACGACGCGCAGGCCTTCTTGTGGAGAATCAATGGAATGTGCCATGAAGGTGGACGAGGTAGGCTTCTGAGCCGCTTCCTAGCCGTCCCCCGAGCCCTTAGGTGCCTTGGCCGCGGCAGCTTCAGCTTGTCGCTGGCGATACCAATCCGGCACCAAATGAGCATTTGCGGGATTCTTCCAGCAGTGCGCATCGTCGTGCTTGTTAGACCCTCTATACCTCCTTGTGGCACAAAAGGAACATCTTGGCTTATTTCCCTTGGTGTCGCTTCCACCAGTCGCATCGTCCTTACCCACAGGCGGTTCTTTGACCTCCTTGGATCCAGACTGGTTCGACTGGGGAGCTTGACCGACAGGAAGGGATTGCCGTTTGTTGGAGTTGACCTTTCGCGAGCTACCCTCCGACCTCGATGATGAGACTCTAGATTCGTGGTAGAGCGCTGCGTCCCGAGCTTCCTCCAAAGGCAGCTTTGGTAGCTGATGACCGCAGCTGGCCTCAAGAGGTGCCTTGATGTCAGGTAGCAGGCCTCCAACGAACTTAGCAGAGACGAATGGTAAGGGCAGGGTGACGCCAGATACGCGAGAGAAGAGCAACCATTCACTCTTGACACGAGCGTAGAATTCGTCAACCTTCTCACCGGTGTGCTGTTTGAGAGCCTCCCAGATGGCGCTTGGAGCTGGTTGGGCCGTCCCGAGGTGAGTGATGATCTCTGACTTTAGACCCTTCCCTATATGCCGGAAAAGGAAGAGCATGCAGTCACGATCATTATCGATGCCGTAGAAGTTGATGGATGTCTGAACACCTCCCTTGAAAGCCGCGTAAGTGGCTAAGGCGTAAGTCGCCGAAGTGGGTCCTTCAAATTCCGTGTACTCAAGGGGAAGCTTGAACACGTTCAGAGGAGCTCGCTCACGAGACAACGACGTGGTCGTGATACCCTGTCTGCTAGCCCTTGACGCCACGCCGGGATTTCCGGACGAGGACTGACTGGTAGCAGAGATGGTACCCGCCTGGGACGCCTGGTCGCGCAAGGCCTCTAGGAGAGCGTCCACATAATGGCGCTCATTGCCCAGCTCGACGCTACGTGCGATTCGATACTTCCTCTTCGTGGAGGCGACGGCTAACGCGCTCCCTAGCCAGAGCAGAGGTCGCATGGGCATGCCGTGAACTAGGCCTGCGTGGAGCACCATGGCCAGAATGGCCCTAGCAAATTCTAGGGGAGGTCGGGCGACAGTCGGACTCGTGCTGCTCTCCGCCCCGGCCGCACTGGATGCCATAGCCGAGGCCAAATTGGAGACGAAAACCTTGACCCCGCTCAGGGGAACGGTTTCGAACTCCAATAACCTGGCTAGAAGGTAATCCGTTTGGTCCGGGGATATGAGACTGGGGTCAAAGTCGAGAGGAAAAGATTGGAGACCAGGACCGAGAGAGGTTGATGTTCTCCATTTCCTAATCTCTGTAGCGTCTTGGGGCTCAAGCACGGTCCTTCCCAGTGACAACTCAGTATCCGTTGGAGAATCAGAGTCATTCATTAGGAAATGAGGATGATAATATCTGATGATGATGATGCCATACTACTTAATAAGTCCGACCGAAATCAATAATGAGTGGTTCGCGAGTTCCCCGCAGCTGAGGGGTACGCGAATACATAGCTGATCTATTGCGGGCGAGCAAGCTTCACCTAGCATGCCGCGCGCGCCATCGCGGTTATCACGATGAGAGCCGCTCTAGCACGTAGACCTTTCCGAAAGCCAGGAGCGTGGCGCTGTAGGGTAGGACGTTAGGACACTAGGACTTTTAAAGTTAGGAAATCCTCGATAAGGACGTTAGGATGCGTGGTTAGGTCGAAGCTATTTCACAAGACACATTTCCTAAGGTTAGGACACGTTTTTGAGAACGCGTCACTGAAGTACCTCCCGAGGTACTTTATAGAGCATCCTAACCTGAAAAGTGGTATTCGAGTCGCGAATCGCTCCGCTGATAGCTCCCGGGTTCGAATCCTGCTGCTCTCCATTCTACATCTTTTTTTGACTTCGCGATTTTTCGTGATGCTTCTTTTTCGACTTCGCGAATTTTTCGTGATGCTTCTTTTTCGACTTGGCGAATTTTCGAGATGCTTCAAAAATCGAGTCACTCCCGGGAATACTCAACATTGGGAAACATGAAACCGGCGAGTATTACCGAGCGACTCCTAGCTCACCGCAGCTGCTCTGTGCTGCAAGGCTGTGAGCTTGGGCTGGCTCAGCTGAGCTCGTAAACTAACACACGAAGCCGAAGCCCGAACGAACCCGCGACCCGTGCAAAGGCTCGGGACGCTGTCAAGCGTCCCTGACGGTCGCTGGGAGACTCCGCTTTCGACCCGTTGGTGAAGGCCACTGTGCTATGATCTCTCAGCCAACAGGCCCGAGCACAGGCGACTCGCCTCGCTTTCCAGCGAGGACTGCCCCGTGTCGGGGCGTCACCGCGCGGGGCCCTGGCCGACGTCGAGGTCGTGGCGGCGGGTCGAAATCTGTCGCGCGTGGCGCTGTCCGGGTCATTTGTGGCTTGGCGAGTATTGAGCTCCTCTCTGATCTGTCGTGGCAGCGCTCATCGACGACGAAAGCGCTTAGCGGCGCCTGGCGTGCCAGACCACGGCCTGGCTGCACCCCGGAGCGCTAAGTGTTTGTCCCCGGGCGGGCGGGACGGGTTTTGAAAAAGGAAACTCCTTCAAGGACTATGGTCCTTGACGAATGGGGCTAAGGCCCCCATTCTGAACTGCGAGCGGTTCAAGCGCGGCTCAGAGACCGCGCTGGACTCAGCGGCTGACTTCCGCTGTCACCCGGGGAGGGTGTTTCAACTAGCTTGGCGCGTGCGTGCTCTGTGCGTCGATTACCAGGGCGCACGCTGGTTTCCGGTTGTGTCGATTTTTGACCGTCCAATCGTGCCTCTCGCGACGCCCGTTGGACTGTCGCAAGGGGCTCCGATTGAACTTGCACAATAATCTATACTTCGATTTTCCAGCTTAGTTTTGCAAACATGCCATCCGGGAAGTTCTCCGATGTTGAAGTTGAGCCTCAACTTGAACATCGGAGGACTTATTAAGAGTTTTGATTCAAAACCTCAACTGTTGAAGTCTTGACACACCTCTGTGACGTATTTTGTATTACGATTTATTTGGTATATTGACCACCCAAATTATTGTGAATCTTGCCGAGAACCAAGATGGTCTGACGGTAGTAGGTCAAGCCGACATCCGTGTGGGCGTGGGATCAATCCCTGAGATGCTCATTTTCGCCAAAAATTGTGCTCAAAATGTCTTTTAAGGATGTCCTTATCCTCGGGTGAGGACGTCTTTAAGTTTAGGATCCTAAGGTTAAGTAAGGACAACCTTATGAAATAGCTTGTCCTTACTTTAGGATTCCTAAGGTTAGGATCCTAAACTTAAAGACGTCCTTACTCAGGAAATCCTATGAAATAGGCCCCTGACCAAAATCCAAGGCGATGTCCCAGGAGACAGCGCGGGGCGAGCGAAGTCTGCTCCTTGTCTTTTCAAAAGACTCTTTTGGCTTGGAAAGCACCTTGGTGCTGGGAAGTACAATACCTAGCGTGCTTGTCAAGGTACTAGGTGAATTCGGGGCGACCTTGCTGCTGACGCCGAGAATGGTTGCGCAGTATGTAACACGTCATGATGGGACGACCGAGGCTTCGAGCCTGTGTGCGGCCGCGAACCGTCACCGTCACCGGCAGAAGACACGATTGGCGAAGAGTCGTCGTGCCATCATCTCGTGTGGACGATCGCAGAACTGCAAGTTGCAGTCTGCAACACAGCCGTGCGTTTAAAGCGGATCCGTACCCATAAGTGTGATCTCAAAACTTGACTGTTCTCGGGATCATATCGCGGTGGCTACTGCAGACTCGATGATGCGGAGTCAAACTTTATCTCTGCAATACAGAGATAAAGTTTGCCTCCTCTGGGAATGCTGAGAAATTTGCCAGCTGAAGTCAATGACGCGGATATGCTCGTGGATCACTCTTGCGCATGCAGAAGGTCCAGGCTGACATCACTCCAGTGGAGTGATCGGTTGCACTGATGCTTGGTGACTGTCGTCCCTTGCTCAGACGAGGCCTGGTCACCTGAGGATTCACTGATGCTAAGCTCGAAACCAAGGCTTGGTTACCAAGCTTGGTGAAGATCCTCCTAACCCTGCTATGACAGTGGCTCTGGGCGAAGCGACGCACATCGAATAGTTAGTGCAAGGCTTACACCGTAGGCGTTAGGGGAGGCACCACGAGAGCCGCGTGTCAACAGAAAGAATGTGAAGGGGTGAGCGACGGTTCATTGAAATTTTACCATGTGGAGAATGGTACAGACAAGGAAGAATCCCAAAGGTTGAGGAGATATGGCAGTGTGAGCGAACCGTAAGACCTATGCGGCATGAACAATACGTTGCGGAGCGCATAAGCAGCAGAGGGCTGCGTTAGGCACTCGCTGCCGTCCACGGCCCTCTGAACATCCGAGACGAATGCGTTCCCGCATAGCGAATGAGAAGTCGACTAATTGAGACATTGGCTGATTCGGGACTTATGAATGGGCAGATTAAATCGCGTGAACGGGCCACGAGTTCCGACGTAGGAGGTATGCGCAAGGCTTCGACGAATCCGCTTCTTACTACCAAGGTTGTAGTGGCGAGAGTTTAGCCCGCGAAAGACAGCAGCCCGTTCAACGGGCCCCTTTGTATGACAGGATCGTAAAGAACCTTGATAGAGCGACACGGAGGCGTAGACGTGAGTAACAGCGTTGCTGACACGCCGGTACAAGTTGGAAATTTGAAATCAGCTGGCACGACTCAACCTGTGCTGTTATGCTTTGAAAAAGATCGGAAGGGCGGGCGCAAAGGTGAAGAATATAGCGCACGCCGAGGAAAGTGCAACCCAATTCTGTGATTGAAGAACCTCAAATCTTGTTGCTCGAGTGGTAGCACAAGTGGAATTGATGAATTACACACCGAATATGCCATAAACGGTGGAAATCTGACGGGCCATTTCGGAGATTTGAGTGACACATGTAAATCCGAATAGGTTGCTCGCGGCGCGTCACCAAAAAAGGCTCCGTGGGACCCTCCCCACTTCGCCACTGATTTAAGTCGGGTAAGGCCCTTTCACCGAGACAGCTACGCGCTTGTGGGTTGTGTTTGTGCGGCGCCTGTGTATGTGGAAGCTAGCGCTAGAGATGCTAGTTTTCTTGATCCGTATCAATAGTAGAGATGGTAGCAGTATCAGATTTGATGGCATGCGAGTAGTACTATTGTCAGTTGGTCTTCCTGTGTCTCGCGATTTTAATGGCAACCCTAGAGGAGTGAATCGCGGCAGTCCAACTCGGCACCGCGTGATTGTGGACCAGGGCTCGAGTCGTCGATGTTTTTGTGTGTTACGCCGTAGCAGCTACGGGCTGGTTGAGCGTGTCTACGTGCCCGGCGTGGCTGGTAGACGTCCCAGGGATAGGGAAGAGTCTAAGGAGGCTTGGTATAGGCTTCTAATAGAGCAGCTCTATGAGACTGACGTGCTGGTTTGGCCTGTAACGTCTCCGACTAGGAGACTCCGAGACGTCGTTTTGCGAGGAGGAGGCGTTTGGCTAGTTATCCTAAAGAAGGACTGACGTCCTTGCTTATTATGAGATGCTTTCGAGGAGTCGCTCTGTATGCGAGCGCTTTCGGGCGTGCGCTTTTGTTCTCATAGCCGATCATCTAGTATCTGTGCTTTGAGTACTTTAGAGGTCCTGCGCACTAGAGGAGAGGTATCCGTAGCCATCTTGGCTCAAGTTATCTTGTTGAGTTCCCTCAATCCCGGATCAATGGTACCCGATGCAGGATTTGCCGAAATAGTCGAGGGCGTCGTCCCGGCCCGTCTGCCTGCCGTCGATGTTGGTGCGGAGGTCCAAAAGATTAATTTGGAATGCACTACCTCGAGAGAGTTCTTGAAAGAGATATCAGAGATAAGAAGGAAGTATCAACGGTGGGTCTCCGGGAGGGGGGAACTACAAGAAGGGCAACCAGATCGGGACGTAGAAGTTGCTAAAATTGTATATGCATCGATGCTTGATGCCGCAGCTTTAGAAGGGCTCGATGAAATCTGGTTCGAGCATTTAGCTCGGTATCTTTCCAAGCAATGTGCCGCGATGTATAGATTGGGCAAGGGGTGGTATAGCGGGCGTCCCAGTGATTTGAAGAGGGCAATCGATGGGTTTACAGAGAGTAGAGAGAAGTTGTGTTCGGGAACTCGAGCGAAGAATGAAGGGAGTGATGTTGCAATTTCGTGGCTGAAGTTGGATCTTGTTGAAGCGGCCCCCTGGAGTTTCCCAACTGATAGCTGCCCGTATCGGTTGATAAAGGAGCGTATTCAGAATGCCATTGAGATTTACGGATTGAGAGGGAAGGCAGAGGTTTATTATATTATGAGGAATTTCGCGGGCGCTCTCAAATCAGAATTGGAAATGATGGTCCGTACGGGATTGAAGCGAGATCAGCAGACGCCCGAGATTGTTGTGCAGCGTCTCTGGGAATATCTTGATAAGAGGTTCAAGGAGTCATGCACGTCTTCGGAGATGGTGCAGCGATGGGAGGCATTGAAGCAGCTGGATTCGGAGCGAGTTGAAGATTTTTTCGCCCGAGTGGAGATGGAAAGTGCATTGGTAGTAGCGATGACGGGGAGGGCGCACAGTGATTTGGATAAGTGTATCCGTGCCAGAGCGGGCATGCATACACGTATATTAGACTCGTTGGAGAGCATGGGACCATCCATCGAGTCCGCGTCCTTTGAGCAGCTGCGTCGCAATGCTATTTATTTTGAAAGTCGGCAGCTTAGAAAGTCGGCGGGAAAGGAGAAGCGAAAAGATTCGGCAGGGTTGAAGCAGGGGCAATCCTCGAGTCCGAAAGGTGAGAGCTCTCAGAGCGGTATCAACCCGGCACGATTCAGCGGAACCTGCAGTCGATGTCTGCAGCCGGGTCATACTTGGAAGTTCTGTCAGGCTGCACGTCCAGCCGGCATGAACCGCCGCTGTGGTGTGTGTGGTCTGGGACATTCTACGAAGGATTGCCGATTAGGTGCTAAGTCTGCGATGTGTAAGCGATGCGGCAAGAGCGGGCATCTTCAATATGTCTGCCCGAACCCCCTTCCCTCAGGTCAGGTTGCACTGACGACGGGGAGAGCAACCGAGAACAGCTCATCGTCGAAGCAGTCAGCTGCAGCCTATCTCGTGGAGGTTGGTCTCCAAAGTCAGGCAACCACTCCGGCTGCTAACGCTGAGCTTCGTTCGGGAGTCGATGGTGCTGTTTGCTCTGTAGCCCCGTTCTGTGCTGTAGACCTGAGTTGTGTTGATCGGAATCTATCGGGAAGTTCTGAGGAGGGAGTAGTTGAGAGGGATGCGTTGTCCCTTTCACTACTATCAAGTCCCGATACTGTTCGGATTTCGATCGCGAGCGAGCAGTTCGCAGCATTGATTGATACAGGGGCGGCAGTGGCTATGATTCGAGAGTCAGTAGTGGATCGATTATCGACTGATGTCAAGGTTTTGAGAATCAAGCCAGTGGTCGTAACATGTGCCAATGGGACTGCTCGGATAGTGCGAAAGGAATGTGTTATTCGCTGTTACGTCGGGGAGCCTCGATCCGAAGTATTGCTGCCACTGTTGGTGATAAGTGAGTTATCATATCCCATCATCTTGGGTCGTGCGGCATTACGAATTCTAGGAGCGAGATTGATATACACGGAGGAAGAAGAAGCTGCTGCTTCATTGCACAAACGGCTCCAAGAACTTCTGAGCCGCGATGAAAGTTCGTCTGTGAATACCGTCGCAGCTGTAGAGGTTGCTGCAGCACCTGTGATAGAGCTCGCTCAAGTTGAGGCTACTGTTCACGAAGATGAATATCGAGTGAATCCTTCGGAACAGACAGAAGCCGACAATGAGCCTAAGGAGTCATCCAGGAATCTGTCAAGGGCAACCTCACGGGACCCCTTTGATGCTGAGATTGTGAAAGTGTTGGATGGACTACCTTTAGATGAAAATTTTCTGGACGCGGCTTTGCAGAGGATCTATCATCATGGACTATTCGAAATACCGGATGCGCAGTCTTATCAGTTATCTTTGAAGAAGTTATGCGAGATCGCTGATCCTAATGGCTGTGTGGTTAAGGATACTCATGATCAGCAATATCGCTTCTTGGTCGACTGGCCTCTCGATCCAACTGACCAGCAGGAGAAGCAGCAGAGTAGAGGTAGTTGGCGCCCCGATAGTCTGATTCGTAAGTTAACTTCGGTGCAGAGAGAGAAATGGGCGGCCGAACTACAGATGTATTTCGATCGGCAATGGTGGTGCGAAGTTGATCTACATCCAGGACAAGACCCAAAGGTAGAGTGGGCGACGTGTTTTCCAGTTTGCTCTCTGAGCGACTCGAAAACTACGCCAGTCCGCCCATGCCTCGATTTCAGAGGCTACAATTCCAGAAGCCCAAAATGTTCAAGTCGTCGCCGATCAGTTCAGAAGGCAGTCAGAGAGTTGAGAGCAAAACTCTACCCCCAAGCTGTTGTAGAGCAGATGGATGCGAGTAAGGCATTTTATAGAATTGCCGTCAATAAAGTGCTTTACATTGATTGCGGCCGTGATAGTCTCTCCAACTCTCTCAAGGCGACTAATCGCCTTGCCTTCGGCCTTTCAATAGGGCCCAATGCCTTAGAGAGTATTGGCGATATCCTATTCGCCATTCTCAGAGCGAAATTTCCTATGGTGGAAGTGGTACGAGTGATGGATGATTATCTCATCATATCGCCCAATGAAGAAGTTCGATCGATGTGGAACCGAGATATGATCAACCTCTTCTCCAAAGTCGGATTCGAGTTACCAGAGAGTAAGAGGACCCTATGGGGTCAATCAGAGGATCAGTTCTGTCGTTGGCTGGGTGCCGACTGGAACTGGGACCCCAAAGGAGTATTATCAGTCCGTAGACTGCCGATTGAGAATAGAGATTTTCAGCCGACTAGAAGAGGGATCTTTGCTGCTGCAGGTCGCTATCTCGATATCACACGATCAGCTGGGGAAGCGCAGTGTCGAGCTCACTGCGATATAGCGAGGCAGATAGCCGGCCGCTGTACCGGAAGTGGGATGATGAGATTGACTCCAAGGAGGAGCAGCAATGCCGAAAGCATTTGCAAGCAGCTGAAGTAATATGGCGGCAACTCAACGGGGCAGTGCCGCTCATTAAGAATGCCCGAGATCTGAAGATTGTTGTTGATGCGTCCAACACCGGTTATGGAATAGAGTTATGGGTCCCAACTGGCCAGCTTTCAGGCTCAGTTGAATTCCCATCTACCGGTTGGATTTCCGTCTACGCCGAGAGCAAGCTCTTCCCCTTACGGTTGTACTTGGCATGCGAACCGACGTGAGCTTTACGGGATGTTGATGGCCTTCATTGCAGTAATCGATCAGATGCAGAGTGAATGGTGGAATTCACTCAAATCCGTCGAAGTCTGCAATGATAGTCTGGTCTCCATCCGTCGCATGCGCTCGTCACCCCGTAAGATCCACGGCATAGAGCAATTGTCGATATCGAGATTGAGATCGTCGATTGATGAAGCCGTCGAGGAGTTGAGATTATTAGGAGTGAATGTAACATTTTCTCATCATTCACATAATTCTTTTTATATTAATAGAGTAGATATTCTCTCACGTGTCGCAGAGGACCTTCCACCGTCAAATGTTCTTACGAATATTTGCTGTGAAGTTGATAAGTCGACTACTCGTGAGATTCCCACTATGGCATCGGATATTATCGATTTTCATTATCCTTATTCATTGATGATCCCGACTATTAATAGCATCCCCTCATTATGTAAGTTTATGATTCTTGATAAATCATTTCAAGCTTGGCGCGGTCGTGGTCCGACAGACTCGTCAGAAGTCATTCGAAGGTTCTTGATAAACCAGCAGGATCGCGACCCACAAACTCGAGAAGCTAAGGAGGTCTTAGAATCATCTTTGGACCCTAGTTCGTTCAAAGCGAATCTACCCCCTTCTCTCTACCACTACATACAACACTGTGTTTTATTCAACGGTGTCCTTTGTAAGGTAGAGCTTTGGGATGAGGATGAATCTCTGAAGATAGTTCTACCACGTCCAGCAGTATCATCACTGCTCAATGAACTTGGTAGCTATTATCATCATATACGGGGTCATGTCGGAGTTGATGCTACTTATCGTCACGTTCGGAAGTTGTTCTGGGCTCCCGCACTGCGCAAGTCTATTAAGAGTATTGTTCGGTCTTGTGTTGCCTGCCTGGTAACCACCCCCGTAAAGCTCCGACATGAGAGCCACTTAAAGGTGCCCTTCGGCACCTTTCGAGGTATTGGATGCGACTTGGTAGGGCCCTTGGTACCAGGTGCTATTCAAGCTGGTGCTAGTAGTGGTGCTCGTTGGATACTCACTGCAACGGATTTTACTAAGTCGTTATTGCCTTCTATTTCCGCTCAGTGATATCTCTACTTCATCGATCTGTAGAGTACTAGAGCGTGAAGTATTTCTGGTCTACAGAGCACCATCCACAGTGATTACGGATTTGGGGAGTAACCTTATCTCCCTTTCCTTTGATGCGCTTTGCGCATACTACTCTTATAAGCACCTTACCCTACCAGTCCGTCACCCTTCTTCGGGAGGCTTCTACGAAGTATCCCATTTGCACTTGGCCAGAAGTTTACGCCGTTCCCTACAAGGACGAAATCCTAGTTCATGGCCTGAACTACTGAGATTCATTCAGGCTTCTATGAACGGTTCTGTCGACGAGACTACTGGACTGACTCCTCACCAAAATCGTATTCGGATTTGATGCGGCGCTACCATTCGAGAATATGATGATGTCATCTTTATCTCAACAGGCTCTTACGACAAACTCTATCCAAAGAGTATCTATCCTACCCGAATGAGACTCGTGGCGGTATGATTCTCAACGCTGTGAAGAAAATTGGATAGAAACCGAGGAAGATGACTAAGATTTGGAGAAGAATGGAAGAAGAGTAGGTCCGCTACAGTAGGTCCAGTTGTTCGTCCGATCTACGAAGTTGGTCGCCAAGTGTTAGTCTACCAACCTCCTTCCCATAAACTCGACGCAATGTGGGTTCCGGGGATAATAACGCGTCACTTGGGGAAGGAATGTGTCGAGTCAAGTTCTCCGATGGTTCAAGTCCAAGTCTACCACAAGGACCACATTAAAGAGGACGACAGTCATCCTTCACGAACTCAAAAGGTTCTATAGAGGCCGAGGAACCTATTGCTCAAAGAGGACCTGCTGCGACGCAGCAGTCGAGCTGAAGAGAGGTTCCAACTCATCATGGAAGGAAGAGGGTTACCTTCCACTCCCGAGCCTGTCGAGTTCGCCGAGCCAACCAAGCGCAGAGTACTCCGTAATCCTACTAGAACTTACTTCACGTCGCTTGGAAGGACGCTGATGGTATGGTCCGTTATGGTCAAAGATTATCTTGGACTAACGATGGTTATTTCTTGGTACAAGAATATAAAGTTGGACGAGGAGCCGAGCAATGTTACTTCCACTATGGATCTCTTCAGATGGCTCTCATCATATTGGGACGATTTCAGATCCAGAGTGCAAAGCCGCTCACTCTTACGGTGTCTCCTAAGGATACTG